>JABUQX010060494.1:82500-87500 GCA_015478945.1 Trachelipus rathkii
GAAGAAGAAGAAGAGAGAAGAAGAAGAAGACAAGAACGACAACAACAACAACACACAACAACCAACAACACAACAACAACAACAACAGCAACAACAACAACAACAACAACAACAACGAGAAAAATAAGAACAAGAACAAAAACAAGAAAAATAAGAATAAGAATTATAACAATAAGAAGAAAAAAAACAGAAGAACAAGAAAAACAAGAACAAGAACAGGAAAAACAAGAACAAGAAGCAGAAAAATAAGAACAAGAAAAACAAGAATAAGAACAATAGGAAGAACAAGAACGGCAAAAACAAGAACAATAAGAAAAACAAGAACAAGGGAAAGAAGAGCAAGAATATCAAGAACACGAATAATAAGAGCAAGAGCAGGAACAAGACCAAGAACAAGAACAAGACCAGAGAGATCAAGAGCAAGACAAAAGCAAGAACAAACATATCCCTTCTCTTGCTACCAAAAAAAAAGGTCCATAGAGTTATAAATCTGTGTATGTCACAAATACATACTCGCATGTAATGTATAAGAACTCCTCTTCATCGATTAAAGGCGAGTCCTAAAATAAAATATTTATTTATGAAACGTCGTATCTCATACGTGTATGTAAATTTTATCTCAAAAAGTGTCCAAATAATTATTATTATTACCTTGTTTGGCAATTTTGCTCGCCAGTCAACCTCAATAACTGTATAATAGTTATGCTAGATCCCAACGTAACTTTACTGCCTCTGGCACGGAATATATAATATACGAAGATGGCAAAAAATGGTTTTAAGTTGTGCGAATATTTCTCCTAATATATAATAATTATTTTTAATAAAAATGCAGCGTAATAATGTTTAAGGGGTATTTCCATCGTGAAGATTATGAATACGTATGTCGAAAGAGATCGTAAAAGGGAACTGCAATCTCTGCCGTCCTCCTTTTTTATAATAATGGCGAACGAAGGCGAACATTCTTACGAGAAGATATGGAAGGAGGTGGGAAGTAAATGGAAGGAGAAAGGAAGGGGGAAAAATGAGGAAAAAAGAGAATAAAAATGATGAAGAACTAAGGAGCAAAATTCAATAATCAAGGGAAGAATTTTAAAATAATTTGGAGAGAGAGAGAGAGAGAGAGAGAGAGAGAGAGAAGAGAGAGGAGAGAGAGAGAGAGAAAGAGAGAGAGAGAGAAAGAGAGAGAGGAGAGAGAGAGAGAGAGAGAAATGAAGATCAAATAAAATTAGCAAAGCAGAAATAGTTACAAAGGAATAAAATAAATATAATAAATAAGTTCACACAATAAAGAAGAAGAAAAGAAAAAGAAAGAGAGTAATAAGAAAAGAACAAAAACAGATAACATAATTGAAAAAAACATAAAATAAAGAAAAAAAAAAAAAAAAGAAATTGAGAATAAAATCATAATATTCGTATAAAATGGATAAGTTACCATTAATACTAAATATATATATTTACTAAACTTAATTACAGCAAATAGTTTATTTTTATTTTTTTTAATATCCATATATATATATAATAAATATATTATATATATTATAATCTATATATATATATATATATATATATATTATATATAATATATAATATATCATATATATAATATATATTTATATATATATATAAATATATATATATATATTATATATATAATTATATATTATATTATTTTATATATATAGCAAACTAAAGAAGTTAACCGCATGATATTCGAAACTAAGATAGGTAAGGAAAACTGAATAACATATATTGGAATCGCGTATGAATTTGTATGGGAAAATGAAAAAATAAAATTTTTACTTTTGTTTTTTTTTTATATCCCAAACTACGATAGGTAGAAGAAAACTAATAACATATAATGGAATCAGCGTATAAATTTTTTTTAGGGGCTCGAGCCGACTTGCAGTAGGGGGGGAAGTTTTTCATACCGTAGGGAGGGGCGGAAGGAACCCGAGCATCCAAAACGAAAGAGCGGAAGGTTTCCGGACGCCTACCCGGAGGGGGGAAATAGTCCTACTCGTCGTCCTCCAGGAGGCCGAGAGACCCCGACTCTTTGCATCTTTGCGTTTAACCCTGGGTATTCTTTTAGTTAAAAGAAAAAAAATTTTTTTCATGCATATTTCATGCGCTATTTAAATCTGTTATTGTTTTCTGTACGCTATCGTGTTTTGGAGATATAAAATAAAAAAAATTTTTTTTTTTTAATTTTTCATACAATTTTCATACGCTGTTCATAGTATGTTATTTTCTTGTACCTATCTTAGTTCTCGAGATATCATGCGGAGGGTAACTTCTTTAGTTTCACCATATAGTATATATATATATATTATATATATATATATTATATATATATATATATATATATATAATATATATTATATATATATATATATATATATATATATATTATATTATATCTCTTATATATATATATTATATATATATATAATATATATATTAATATATGGGTGTGTGGAGGATGTTGGGTTTGATTAATATATAATATATATATATTATATATAATATATATAATATATATATATATATTATATATATATAATATATATTATATATATATCTATATTATATATATATATAAGTATTATATATTTATATATATATATTTTATATAATTTATATTACTATATATATATATATAATATATATATATATATATATACTATATATATATATATATATAATATTATAATATATATATTATATATAATACAGTGGGTATCCAGGATTTTTTTTTCGGGGGGGCCAGACAAAAATCGTTTCGTTATGATATATATTTTATATATATTATATATATAATATAATATATATATATATATATACTTATATTATATATATTATATATATATATAATATATATAATTATATATATTATATATTATGAATATATTATTATATATAATTAATTTTCTCTGGACTTGTTATAACGGATGATACTTAAAAATGCTTAGTGTCTAAAAATTTCGGGGGGGGCATGGCCCCCTGGCCCCCCCCACCCTGGATACGCCAAATGTATATATATATATATAATATACATTATATATATATATATATATATAATATATATATATATAATATTATTATATATATATATATATATATATATATAGGGCCAAATGACGGGGTTTGTGGGGCATGGTTGGTTGGGCCTGGCCAGGGGATAACCCTGCATTGAACAAGATAGCACAGTGGGGACCGGTCAAGGTGTTGCCGAAGCCTAGGGTGGGTTTTTTGGCTTCCGATGGCTCCTACTTAAGCTTGAGGGTATGAGGGGAACGTGTGGGGGGGCTTTTCTTTTTCGATTGTCAGTTCTTCTTCTTGACTTATTTTTTGTTCCGTCCAGCACGCACCTTACTCGCATCTGTGGAAATGAAGGAAGGATAGAGAAAGAAAAAAGGAAATATTATATATTAATATATATATATTATATATACATATTATATATATATATATATATATACTATATTATATATATATATATATATATATATATTACTATATATATATATATATATATATATATATATAATATATACATTACGTGTGTGTGGTGTGTGTCGCTCGTGTTGTGGAGTTTGGGGGAGAGAAATTTCTTACACGTACGTACTGCTTGCTCGAAAGAGGCGACTCAAGACAGTGGTAACAGAAGTTGGAACGAAGAAGTGAAGAGTTCGTAAAATAGAAGACAAAAAAGGAAAAGAGAATGATTGAGACTGGAGATCTGAATCAAGAATGGAATATCTGATGGAGAGAAATGAGGCTGAGGTAGCGAAGAGAAGAGTTGAGAGGGAGAACTGGGAAGTGCTGGAAGGAAGTTGAGGAAGCGTCTGAGCCTGGAGTAGGCTTTGAATGTACGGAACGAAAATCGCAAGGAAAGTCGAATCCCAAAGTTTAACTATTAAAATTGCGGAAGAAATAGTAATGATGAAAACAGGAGAGGTCAGCAAAATAGGTCAGTATTGTTGATTGGTTGTTTTAAATGAAAACAAGAATATGAAAACCTAGAGGAGAGACAGGAGGAGGAGGGGAAGGAGGGGAGTTTTGAATGAAAGATGAAGCGATGGAGGAAGAAAAGTAAAAAAGTTAACTATTGGGGATCTGGAAGGGGCGTTGGCCAAAATGAAGAAAGGTAAGACTACCGAAGAGGATGGAGTAGGGATAGAACTGATAAAGAAGCAGCGGATTTAACTAAAAATTATATATTGCAATTACTGAACGTGTGTTGGAGAAGGAGACGAGAGACGGAGAAATGTGGAAATGGGGCTATTATACCAATATACTAAGACATATAAGATTCTGGCATTTGGTCAAATTACAGGGGTATACCATTAATAAACCATGAAGTAAAAGTGTATGAAAAAATGACAAAGAAAGAGCTGACGGAGAAAATTGAGCCACAGTTGGGACAGATCAGTATGGGAACAGACAGGGATGAGGTACAACGGATCTTATCTTCGGATTGAGGTAGATCATGGAGAAAACATAACATAACATCGGGGTGAATGTGTCTTTTATAGAACTGGAGAAGTTTTTTGATTTGGTTCCCAGAAGTAAGTTGTGAAAGTATATGGAAAGAGAATATAGAATATCAGGAAGAATGTTGAGAGCAACCAAGAGCTTGTATAAGACATGTAAATGCAAAATCCGTATTTGACATGAAAATGAAAGGTGGTTCTAGGTCAAAACGGGAGTAAAGCAAGGAAGTATGCTGTCACCTCTGTTGTTTGTGGTGTATATAGACAAAGGTATACAGAGATTCAAGGAGGGATATGAAGGAGAAGTAGAGTGTGTCATTTTTATATACGCAAATGATATTGCATTGGGGAGCGTGGGAAGAGAAGAGGAATAGATAGGACTTAATAGATAGAATAAGTGTCTTGTTGAGACTGGTTTGAAGATGAACAAGGAAAAATTCTAAAGAGGATAGAAGTGGTTAAATCTTTTAAGTATCTTGGGAGTGTATTTTGGAAGAAAGGAGGTGT
>JABUQX010060494.1:92500-93542 GCA_015478945.1 Trachelipus rathkii
ATTGAGAGAAATCGATAAAGTATAATGGGGCAACTTTGGAACAGATCCTAGCAGAACTTTTTTGATGTCCCTGAGGCTGGATTCCTTTGGGATACTGCTTGGAAATGAAAAATTTGGCAAAATTCTTAGATTCTTTTAAAAATTTCTTTAAAAAGAGACTGCATCATTCATTTCATCAGTTATGAAAATTTTAAAAAATTTTCTATTGAGTATAAACCTCATCCAAATTTATTACTTTAGTTTTATGAATGTTTCCTATAGGCTCCAAATGAACTAAATTTCGTCATGATTTAATTAAACAGGAATGAGAAATGCAGGATTTCCTGCTGCTGATGAAAGCTGACCATGCTGGCAGTTTCGTGTGCTTGCGTTTACATCTGGATCAGCATGAGAGATTTTTAATGCATAATTTTTATTTGGCTAAAATGTTTTTTTAAAATATCCTAGTTGATAGTACTTGGCAGACCATCGTGTTTCGCATAACAATAGTATATTAAGCCCCAAATTTTTGCGAGCACATTTTTTCAACGGAAAATTTTATAAATATTTTACTATTCCCAATAGTGTTTTGAAATTCTGGAACAGTATTTAGGTCATTAATTATTAAATTGAAACGATAGGAACAACAATGAAAAAAATTTGGCTTTAGGGTTCTGATCTCTTATTAACTTCTGAACTCCATTTTCTTTGCCGTCATGGGTGGAGCCAACCCATCAACCAAGTTCCACAAGCTCGTCATATTAAATTGTAAATATCCTCGGTGTCGTAGACAATAACTCTGGCCTATACTCTTCAGTCTTTTAAGTTTTTTAAGAGGGTACAGCCTTAAAATTTCTTCACCGACACTCTTGAGATCCTATCACGAATGCGAACACCAATCGCATAGCCTGTTCTGTTCCGGATTTCTGCTCCTCGTTACTCAAAAGAGAGAAATATTTACAATTGTGTTTACTTCATTCAAAATTTGATTATACATATCACTTCTCCACAAATAAATATAATTTATTCTGATCATATGTGCCGGTTATTTTAGCTTTTACTG
>JABUQX010060495.1:0-24360 GCA_015478945.1 Trachelipus rathkii
CAGCGCCGTCGAGATCATCCTAATACACCTAAAACTCTACTTGTTACCGGAAAATGAGAAGTGGGTGTGACTCGTGCGAGCGAGTACCACTCACCGCGACAGAGTGCGGGATCAACAGTTGCTCCGACTTACTCGCTACTAATGCGATCCAATATCGAGATATATGTTTCCGCGTACGGACTCACTACGTGACAACTCGTGACGCTCTAGTGAAGGATATAGTAAATTAGGAGGGTGAGGGGATACTAACTCGTAAGAAGGAACTCAACTCATAGCTACAGTTACTTAATATACACCAATACGAATCCTCACTGCAATTAACATTATAAATATAGGGATAGACACAATATTGGTAGATATTCTCTGATAAGAGGATATTGACATGCTAGCAAATGACTAGTAAAAGGGGGGTGGGGTAATAACTACCCGTAGAAGGAAGCATCCTAGCACATTTCAATATAACCCCAAATCGTTACCTCGTACTCTATAACTAGGAGATAAGACACAATATTATGACGTATCTATGACGTAGGATATGATCTCTTAGTTTAAGAAGGCTAGAAAGACTCGGGGTTTGGTATAACTCATTACAGAAATTAGTATTCTAAGCACTTCTAATTATAATACAGTGCAGTTATGGATCAATTTAAATTCTATTTCATAAACGTTAAATTAAATCGTATCTATTCAATATATATAGTAGTCCGCACGTGTAGAAGCTAGAATATATAGCATAATATAGAATATAGAATAATAGAAATTTATAGAATTATAGAATATAGAATATATAAGAATGCACAGGTTGACATTTTCTCGGTGGCGTAGTTCCTTTGAAGTGACTAGAAATACAGAGACCAGCGGTCACTTATTTTGCAGGTTTGCTGATAAGATCAAAAGTAATAAGTCCTCACTTATTATGACTCATTTGCAGTTTGCGGTTAGAATATACTTTGGGTTCGCAATTCATATACATTACTACTAGGGATGAGTTTACAAAAACCCTTGATTATGTTTAGAAATGGGGTATGTAGGTAAAAGCCAAAATAATAGGTAGTTAATTCAGATGAGTTAGAAAGTGGTTTTCCTATCATCTTACTATGTAGAAATAACCTATGTGGTGTATCTTTGGATAAGAAAAACGTAAATCATTACGTTTCCCTATATTTTGCTGTAAGAATACGTATTTTATAGTTAGTTGGTATTATATATATATATATATATATATATATAAATATATATATATTATATAACTATATAATATAGTATAATATATTATTATAATATATATATATATATTAATAATATAATATATAATATATAATATATATATATTTAATACTATATATATATATATTATATTATATATAATATAATTAATTAATTATAGATATATATTATATATATATATATATATTATATATTATAAATATATATATATATATATATATACTTATTATATAAATCAAGGCCCTGACTCCTCGCTGAGGCGCGTTGGCCGAAACTCACCCTATATAGGTACTCCTGCTCTCTCATTTAATCGCGACCTTCATGCCACTATCAAATTCGTAGGCGCACAATTAAGCGCGAACAAAATTATCTTTTAAAGAATGGAGAGTGATAAAAGTCAAAAGGCCGCACAGTTGTACGCAATATACATGTACTGATCTCGCATACTGAACGCGCTATGACATTGTATAATATCATTTATCTTTTTTATCTCCTTCATATAAGCACGATTTTGATTTGTCTTGGCATAATCTCTTTAAATGTGATATTCATAACTATAAATCTATATAGTGCTCACGCACTCTGATATATTCATAAATAAAATGTATTTCTTTTTATTGTTAGCAATTAATTAAGTTTTTTTAAATGATACATCTCTAGGTGCATCATTGTAACGCTGACATACATTAGATATATATATATATATATATAATATATAATATAATTATATATTATATATATAATATATATATATATATAATATATATTTAATATATATATATATATAGTATATATATATATATTAATATTAATAATGGTTCAGTAGTTCTTAACTACAATATAATTGAGTCAACTAATGACTCTGAGAGATATAAGATTTTATCAACTCTTCTGCTAAAGCGTCTCGAGCTGAACCTTACCTGGGGTGAAAAACATTGAGGATTCAACAAGGACAATTGAGAGGAGGAAAGGTACGTGTAGAATATTAGTTTACTGAGTTGTTATAATTTAACAAAAATTAAGATAGTGTGTTTTTCTTATACTATATAAAAGCATTGGCTTTTATTATCGCGTAAGTTTTTAATTTAGCAAATATAATATATTTTAGTCAGAAGCTAATCCACTGGCTATGGCGAATAAGTCTACTAGGAACTGAGAAAAGGCGCATTAGGCGCTAGGCGCATTGAGATATATATGAGAAAAAAATATAGGCGCAATAGGCGCTAGGCGCACTAGGTCCGGCGGCTTAGGCGCATAGGCGCAGGCGCACTCAAATAAATTATAGGCGCGCATGCCGCAGTACCAGCTTACTGATATATATATATATATACTATATATTAATATATTAATATATATATTAATATATTATAATTATATATATATAAATAATATATATATATATATATATTAATATATTAATATAATTAATTAATTATAATATTATATATATATATATATTATATATATATATATATATATTAAATATATATATTTTTATTATAATATAATATATATATATATATATTATATATATATATATATATATATTATTATATTATATAATATTTATATATATATATATATTAATATGATAGAGGCTTGAAGTTATTTTTTAAGAAGAATGATTTTTATTTCATTGTAACAAAATAATTTATAGTGAAACATATCAAATTAAAGGTCTAAGTCTCACTTCTGTAATCTTGTTGAAATTCTAAAAAAAACTAAAGAAAGATGAGTTCTAAGTAAAAATTTTAGGTTTAGTTTTTTTTTAGCTCTAGCGAAATAACTTTCTCTATAGAAACCATAAGAGAAAATTAAAATTAGATAGAATAGTATATAGTCCTCATCAAAAATTATATATATTCTTACATATATTAAATATATAATAAATAGTAAGAAAATTTATTTATTAATATTTTGGATTTATACGTATTTCGTGGTATGTAATCTTGCATAGCTAGTTATTTTTATATAAATAATATATATAAAAAAATTTAAATATATATACAATAAAAGATATATATATATAAAGGCCACCATTTTTTATATATTGACAGGCCAATATATTAATATATTAATATATATATATATATATATTATTTATATACTATATTATATATATATATATATTAATATATAGTATATATATATATATATATTTATAATATAACTACTAATATACATATCATAATATTACCATTATAATATATATATATATATATTATATATTAATTAACTTATATATATATATATATATATATATATTATAAATAATATATAATATCATATAGTACTATATATATATTATATATTATATAATATATTAAATATAATAATTATATAGTATATATATTAATAATATTACTTATATATATATAATAATATTAATTAATATATATATATATATCCACTTTCTTATAATCCCCTCCTCATCTATCCACGGTTCGGTACCACAGATTAGGTTAGTAGAGAGTTCGTAAAGCTCACTCACAATTGCACAGAAACAGAATAGTTATAAGCACATAGGGCATATGCGCCTATTGTCAGAAAAGAAAGCTACTCAGCTCAACATACCTTTAAAGTGCCCACAGCTATCGTCACAGCCAAAATTACTCACCTACTAGAGCTATTTATCATACAAACGCCACGACAAATATCTACCCTACACTTTCGGTTAATCCTCAGGTCATATTGGATTAACTAGGTATCATTATCATTAATACCATTGAGGCTAGGGCCCACAACCTACGCACCTTACAATACCTACTCGACTTATCCTTTTTATGCACAATTCTATCCCGCTTTGATGTCATAAATATTACTCATTCCTATCTATCAGAAACTCTTTCACACTCATACTCAACGCTAATATTACTTTTTACCACATACATTGATCACCCCTAATGACCGGATAACGTCACTTTCCCATAAGGACTGCAACTAGATATATATATATCATAATATAATATATACTAATATTCAGTCGGCGAACTACCCAGTAATCTTTTTTATACTCTACTCGTGCTCTCTCTCTCTCTCTCTCCTATTTTATCATACTCCTCCGCTCTTCTCTACTTCTCTCCTCTTCATCCCTTCTCTCTCTCTACTCTAATATAAATATATATATATATTATATATAACTATATACTATATATATATATATACCATTAATATATATACTATATAATATAATATATATATAAATTAATATAATGTACATAATATAATATTAAATTACATATATTATATTATATATACACTATATATTTATATTAATATACTATATATATACATTTTTATAACCATATATATAATAATATATATAATATATATATATAATATCACTAAATATATATATCACACTTATACACTATATATTTTACTAGGACAATCATATTATATACTTATATTATTATATAATATAATATATATATCAATATCATATAATTATATAATACTAATATATATATATCAACATATATAATATAATATACCATATATAATATATTATATATATATATATATATATCATATACTATAAATTAATATATATACTTTTTATCAATAATATAATAACTATATAATGGTAAAATTACTACCGCCACACACACAGAAAGGGAGCGCGGATCAAAAAAAAATTTCAAGGTAGCTCATAGATACCCTAAATAATAGACCGTTTCTCAGGGGCGAAATGTAAAAATAAACACAAAAAAAAAAAAAAACATATATATATCAAAAACAACAATAGCTAAAAGAAAAAGGAATAACATTTTTGGAATCCTGGTAAAAACTTTTATAAGAAAAATTATATATTAAATATATGTGTAATATGAGGAGAAAGCCTATATCAAAGACCTTTTTATATACGTTTACTCAGTTAAAATAACATAGACTTTCTTAGTATAGTTTTGTTTTGTTTTTTTTAAACTAGAAATACCCAAGGGTTACCGCAAGAGAATAGAGAGAGCAGCTCAGAACGGCAGTCTCTTTGGACCTCTGGGAACTACGGTAGGACTATAAATTTTTCTCTCCCTCCGGGAGGTCTCCGAACCCCCGCTCTTTGGATTTGGTGTCGCGGGCGCTCTCCTTACCCCCTCCCCAACGGGGTAAGGAAAACGCTCACCCTCCCTATGTTTCCCCGTCGGCTAGAGTACCGACATTGCTTGCAATACCTTTAAAGATATTGTAGAAAATTCAAAATTAGTCTAGAACAGAACAAAAACTATAAAAAAGCAACATGTCATTCCGAGTTAAAATAGAAGAAGAATTTATGTAACTGTATCATATTAACTGCTATGAACGGTTTTGACATTGTATCCTCAAAAGATCGCCGTTCCGACTGTACATATACGCTCAGAGAAGTTAAGAAACTTGTGTCCCTATATACTATATCTATATATATATATATATATATCTTATATATATTAATAATATATATACTATATATACTAAAGATCCTACTACTACTACTAATTTATAATATCCTATATAACTACATACTCTATATAAATCGTGTAGGACCTTTCCCATTTTGCTTTCCTACTGGTATTTTCTGTATCGAGTGTAAGTTTGCGTCGAGATTCTTATTAATTCGCGAAAATATGTAATGAGGTCATGTCTTTCTTCGAGATTGTTTAGCCCTACCTTCATCTTGCAGTATCTCTCTCTCATCATCACCTCTCTTCTCTCTCTCTCTTCTCAACTCTCTTGTGCTAACTATTATCATATTCTATATAATATATATACTATATAATACATATACTTCCATATATATATATATAATATTATATAGTATATACTATATTATATTATAATATACTCTTAATATATAATATTATTGTATTATATCTATAATAATAAAATACATAAAAAAAAATTTTTATACTAATAATATATCATATATACCTATATATATTTATATTACATATATATATACATCATAAATATATAATCATAATTATATATACTCATTAATAATATATAATACTTATTTATATATTTTTATATAATATACATATAATATTATATATATATATATAACTACTATTATATATACAATATTCTTATATAGATATATACTTATATATAATATTAATATAATCTTATAATATATATATAATATCTCACGATATTATACTAATATATAATATCGTTTAAATACTTATGATATATATAAATATACTATAATAGTTTGTAGTTACTTATTATTTGTTTTTCTATTACACTCATATAATAATATACTTATATACACTACTAATAATATTATAATACATAATAATACTATAATACATAACAAATGTATAATACTATATATATACCTATATACTTTAAAAATCAATTTACTATACTATATATCCTAAATATATAATCTCAGTTATATACTTATATCATAACACACTATATATATATATCTTAATAATATAACTACAATACACAACCACCTATTCCATATTAGGATTTAGGAGTTATAGATCATGATATATAGGCTAAGATAGGATAGGTTAGGTTGTGTTAGGCACACTTACGGTTAGGTTAAAAACATATACATCACTTAAGCATTAGGTTAGGTTAAGGTTTTAGGTTAGGCTCTAGGTTAGGATTAACTTAAACTTAACGGCACCTACCTAACCTACACCACTCTCTTATATCATATTATACTTTACTATATACATTTTATATATTATATATATATCTTATATATTATATAATACTTATTCACTATTCTATTATACACTCACTCACACTAACCAAACTCACATCACTACACATACATACTCATACCTATTATATAAATATACTATTACTATATTATAAATATATACTTACTTTATATATATATATAATATAAATAATATAATACATATATTATATAAAATATATAAATATACTTACTTAATATTATATCTGTATATATATATATAAAGAGAGAGAGAGAGCGAGAGAGAGAGAGAGAGAGAGACGAACAGAGAGAGGAGAGAGAGAGACGAGCAAAGAGAGAGAGAGAGAGAGACGAGAGAGACTTAGAAGAGAAAACGTACGAAAGACGTTTCTACTTCGGCTTACGCTTAATCTCCAAACTTTTCTCGGAACAACAGCTATAGAGCTACACTTTGACCAACTTAACTACCTAAAACAAGAAACTTGTACTCACACTTCTGCTTAACAACTTTACCACACACAACAAAACAACTACTCTAACTAACTACTTACCTCTCACTAAAAACTAAAACTAAACCCTTTAAGGTACAAAAATTGAAATTAAAAACAACTAACTAAAGACTTTAAAAACACTTTATAACTTTAAACAAACTACTTACTTGCTTTTTTTACTTAACCTTTTATTTGACTTTTTTTATACTAATAACTTGGAATCAGCATTATAAACACTTTAACAACTACAAAAAAAAAACTATACCACACAACTTCCAACCGCCAGATGGCAACTAAAAAACTTAAATAACTTCTAGAAAAGACTACCTAAAAAAACAACCTTATCAATAACTACTCTATAAATACTTAAACTACTTAAATAAAATCTTACTACTCCTACCTTACCTTTTCTAACAACTACTCCATATTACTTCTTACCTTAAAAAACACTTCTAAACACTTTCAAAAAAACACAACTACAAAAAACTTCTACTCTCAAAACCTCCTTTATCTTACTTTTCTCTTTTCTAACAAAAAAACACAACAAAACTACACACTTCTTTACTACTTAACTCTACTCTACTCACAAAACTACTAACTATCACTCTAACTTTCTACTATCTTCTATCTCCAACTAAAGAACTTTACTCTAAAACTTCTAAACTAACACTGAACTACTTAACTTCCTACTTAACTCATTAACTACTTCAAACTAAAAAACTCACTAATACTAAAAAACTTTTATAAAAAAACAACCACCCTAGAACTAACACAACTCTACTTTAACAAACTTCAACAACACAAAAAAAAACACTAACTACACACTTAAAAACTCTCCTAAAAACTACTTAACTTAAAACATCTACACTACTCTAACTAAAACTAACTTTTTTATACAAAAAAAAAACTTAACTCCAATACTACCTTACTACTATAAAAAAACAAACTCTTCTTACTTCTTCGCAAAAATAAAACACCTCGCGAAACTTAACATCGATAAGTTACAGTACAGACACGATACTAATCACATGCTGTTGCAATTCATATATATACTTATTTAATATAAATATAATATACTCTATAATAATAACTATATACTTATATAATATTATATATTAACAATATATATTACTTAAATCATAATAATAAATAATATCACTATTATTATTATAATGTAATTAATAACTTTATATATATAAAATTATATATATTATATACTTTAATATATATAATATAATAATTAATATATATATATAATCTATATTAAATACTATATATTATAATAAACATATATAATAATATATATACTATAAATATATAATATAATACTTAAACAGATAAAACTTTACACTTACTATCTACTTACTACTTTTTTTTTATCTGTAAAATTTTATATAAATAATATTAACATTCTAATATAATAATATATATAATATAAATTCTTTATCACTTGATATTTTCACTTTCTAGAAGATGCTTCTTTATCTAAATAAGTTTTTCTATAGTTAAATCAATAATGTTTAACTATAACTATTTAAGGTCAACTCATTTTCTTCATAACTTTCTTTTTATTTTAACAGTATATTTTCTTTATTATTTATTTGTTTCAATTTAAATATTACTTTGTTAATAAAAAAATTATTCATTTATTTATGGTAGTATAAACATATTATTCTCTCAAATTATCACAACTATTCTACTACTAAATTCACAGTTCACCATCTCCGCCATCTCCTGTTTGGGACTGAACTGCACGTCATTTATTAATGGGTTAAAGCCGTTATAGCTATAAAAGCCGGTTATTCTATAACCGATTTTTTGCTTTTAATTTTTGCATACTCTTTTATATTTATTATGTTAATACAATCTCATTTATTTTGTAAATCAAAATTTCTCAAAAAAAATAAGAGAATTTTATAGTACCTTATGAAATTTGAAAAATAGAATAGTTCTATATAATGGTTAGACGTCGATGTGAGCACGAGTACGCCACTAAAGAGGTGAGCAGGGGTCGCCTCTGAAATTACTTAATATATATAACTATTTCAATTTTACTAATAATATTATATATAATACTATAAATATAATTATATATACTATATAATATCTAATACTATTTTAATAATATACTTTACCTTCCAGCGTATCCATATAAAAATAACTTCTTTGTTATATATAATATATATATATATATATATAATATATTTATATATATAATAATATATATATATATACTAATCAAAATACTCATTTTATAATACAATACTTACTATATATAATATATATATAACTAATATAATACTATACACTTAATATATATATATATACTACTATAAATACTATATAATATACTTATTTATTATAGTATATTATATATAATATATATAATATATATAAGATATATTACTATATAACTAATAGGTTGTTTTTTAGATACAATTTCCTTTTATTATGTTATTATACACCTTTATATAGACCCTGTTAAAACACTACTACAAACAGGGTTTCATAGTACAACCAAACTTTGACTGTCTTTTTGTTATGTAAAATAAAAAACTCCTCTATCTATTCATTTTGTGTAATACACTTTCAAAATAATGCTAAGAGTAGATCCACGGCCATGGATGAATCAATACGCCAGGGAAGTGCCCGAGAATGCATAGGAATTTCAAGGAAACAGTTATGTTTAAGGTTCCGTAGCTACCAAGAAAAGGGGCCCGATGTTATAAGGGATCGGGCACTGTAAAAAGAGCCGAACAATTAGGATTATACTAATAATTTGTTGTGCTTAACCTTTACAATCTTGCTTACAAGCTCGTGTTATCGAGTGACTCTAAATAATTTGAACCCTTAAATTAAATGAAGAAGCGGGGTCTAATAGGCCATTAATATGATAGCATGGCACCTTGTCATTATTATTATTAAAAATAGGACTATTCTGTCACTAATTCTTGATAGATGAACTATTAATTCATTTTTTGCATCACCATTGACATTCCTTTTACACTATGACCCTTTTCACAATTTTAATTCAACTAATCTTAAAGAAAATAAAGATACTAGAAGTAACTTTCATCTCATTTCCATATCCTTCATTGTACACTTTTAATAAATGTTATATAAGTATTAGTAACATGAAAATGGTTCCATACCAAACAGAGTGACTATAGCAAACACTACTATTCTTCAAATTCTGATCTGTAAAAATATAAAAATGGACATAAAATATATTTAATAAATAAAATAATATAAACAAAATGAATTCGATCTAAAATAGTGCCTAATAAAACATAGTGAAAGAAACAGTGAAATAAATGATTAAACAGAAACATTAAGCTGAAAAAAAGTGCTCTTTGACGTCAATAAAAAAAAAATAAAAAAAAAAAAGAAGAAAAGAAAAAACATTCAAATCTCCCGCGAAAAAGAGGTAGTAAATTAAATAACAATACTGTTGCCAATAACGGTCGAATCAAAAAAATTTCCCCTCTAAATAATTTGCATAAATCCACAGTAAAAAAATATCAATCCAAATCACAGAGAGAAATAAAAACGTTAAGAAAATGACCAGCCAAAAAAAAGAAAGACCACCCACGGTTCACAACCCCTGAGAAACAAACACTTGCTATAGTAACTCGATCCTATCGAAACTTTGAGACCGACCAACCAACCTCCCCTCTATAGTTAGTCCCTCCGGACCCGAAAGGGATAGAGGAAGAAAACCTAGTATTCTCTAAACACTGACTCATCTCAAAGTATGAAAATATAGAAACCGATCGACCTGAGAACGAAGACCAAAGAAGCGCCACGAAGATCGACTAAACAATCTTGAAAGTCTGTATAACAATCTGCTACTGTAGTCTTTAATACTTTCCTCCTTTTCACCTCTTTCAGTGGAAGAATAGGGAAAGAAGAGTCTCCCCCTCAACGCCAATCCTCCCCACTTCAACCGAGCACTTCGTATACGCTCAAGAGGTGGATTCGGTATAAACGACCATAAACATTATTAACCTTCAATGCAAAATATTACCTGAGACCCAAGAGAGAGAGTCAAACTATTAGCGTTAAAACAATATCAATGCAGCTATCATTCTAATTCTTTGAAACTCCCTCTGCAATAAGAGGTTAGAAAACACATCTCTCTGTCTCAATCCTCTTCTCCCTTAACAGAGAATCTCTATGTGCCATCTCTGAGAGCCCCAAATAGAAGAAGTTTCCCAATCTGGAATGAGAGAGGAAGAGGGAGCTTCCCTCCGATTATGTCAATAGAGTAAAAAAATGCTTGGCCTATCTAGCCATTCGACTCATAAAACTCCTGATACTGCTTGATGCCAATCTTCCATTAATAAAAATATTTTATTAACGAACTGCCACAGTCACACATAGCACTGCAGCCTCCCCGTCATGACGACGGAAAATTTGAACCATAATTTCGTGAACTTTGGTGGCTACTTCTTATCGCCCGAAAAACATTTATAACTATCAATAAAATTTCTTCGCTTCCAAAACGGCTTTACTATAAATACCCCCAATAGGGGGAGCAACCGAATGGAGAGAACATTAAAAATGCATCCAACCACGCAGAAGAGAAAGTCACCAACTATGACCAAGCTTGGAGTCTAAACCCGCTCACAAGGGAAGCGAAATACAGTCTTTAACTTTAATAAAGAATGAACGACAACGAGAAGTCTGCTGAAGAAATGAGATCACTTACTAAAAGTGTGAAAGAGCTGCGACGATGTTGGTCAGACTTTCTCTAATTGAAAAATAATATTCCTTCCCTTTAATCACACGACTAACGAAACTTATCCCTGACCACAAACTCAAAGAAGGAAAAAGGTTTCAACGTCTGAGATCAACATACCTGGGCAAAACGTCGCGAAGAAGGCGAGCACCAACGCAGTGACTCCTTTGTTATATCCTACAAGAGATCCTGCAAACACGGTGCCTTCAAATGCGAAGGTACGGCGAAACTTGTTTCGTTGAAAATGTCCCTTTATATCCCCCCAACACCCAAATCAACTATCCTAGTCTTCTGCCCTCCCAACTCTCCTCACCCTGCTAGGTACGGCCAAAACGGGGAAAGCTCCGCCTGTGACCAAGTCGACCGGGCCAAAAAGGGGGGGGGCTTCTAAGGGGAATTCGAGAGAATGAATTCTATTTTTTAAAGACTTATAAAATTTTTATAAAATTCATTTCGAGTCCAACTACACTTTTATGTGAGCTAGTACCAAACTTTGTGGCGGAGCATATCTTTTTTAATTTTAAATTTTGTGACGTAATTTTGGTAGGGAATTAAATTACATTGGCTTCATTATAAATAATATAAATAATAATCAATATATCTTAGCTTTATAATACTTGACTGCGATAAGCTGTCTAAGACGATACACTGAGACTTAGCCATAACTAATGATAGGTAATGATGATTGATAATTATAATATTATACTAAACAGGAAATTAAACAATTATGAATATAAACACATTTGTTATACTGTAACTTTTAATAATGAGTATTGATGGTTAATGACTATTAGTTTAATTATAATCAATACTGTAGGTATTAAAATTTCATGTACGTATTAATCATTATGATAGTAGCTATCGGAGTGTGAGTCGGCATGCCTCGTAGAGTCGAAGTCGCGGAGTCGGGGAGTCCGGTCGTAATTTTGAAAGAGAGTGAGAGTCGGCAGTCGGAGTCGAGTCCGGATCTGGAGTCGGAGTAACGGAGTCGGCAGTCGGTAACTTTTTGAAAAGGGTGGGAGTCCGGCAAGTCGGAGTCGAGTCGAGGAGTCGGAGTCGGAGTCGTGAGTCGAGTTATTTTTTCTCAGAGTCGGTAATTTTCAAGATGTTGGAGTCGGAGTAACTTTCAAGATAGTAGTAGAGTTTTGAGTCAGAAATTAATAAAATATATTGACGCTAAACAACAGTTCTGAACTTGTGACTCCTTATTCTCTACTGTGAGTGACGTTCAACTCGCTTCATATATACAAGTTCCCTATGATCACTTGCGAACTCTTCACATCCAAAATATGCAATCTGCAACAATTTTTCGAGAGGAAGCTTTTTTTGTTTCGCCGATCTTATACCTATCTTGAGAGTTTTGTTCTTTCATAATGAACCGAAACCCACAAACCGAAGCTGTTTTTTTGTTAATATATCATTTCAGTTTTCCATATTGTTTGTCAGGAAATTCTTAAATGTTTATTCTGGTATTCATCTCACCCACCACTTGTCTATCCATGAATTTTTATAAGCAGGGTGTACAGTTTAGGTATGTTTAATATACTTTTAAAAACTATATTTATCTGACTATTTCCACAATAAAATAAAATTCCTAGAAATTAAATTTTATACCGCCCGTACGAATCTCACACCGTTACTCTCACATTCTAACCTGCATGAATATATTGGAATGTTTCTGTTTAAAAACCACAAAAAATTAACTCCAATACAATTTTTTCACCAGTTAAGATTGGCTATTCCCTCTTCTGATTTTTTTTTAAAAATTTAAACTTTTTTGAATCTCACTAATTACACACAGAGAGTATCGATATATTCTTCATTACCCTGCCGCTGCTCAAATATTTTTAAGAGAACAATAATAATAAGATCCAAAAGAATATTCCTCTAATTTTTTCTGAATATGGTGATAGAAACACAAAATAACAAACCCGTCGCTCATCCTTATTTTTTATATTTAATAAGTGTTCTAACATTCCATGCTAGTATTCTTAATCTTTAATTATACCCGATTAGTTAATTTTTAATATTGCTGATATTGCTACAAAAAATTTATAATAACCTTACTTAACAAAACATAGTAGTTACTTTTATATGTTATATTGCCATCCACCACAATGCTTAATGAGCGTATATCACATATAGACACACACAATTATTCTGTCAACTTAACTACTAATCACGTTAATATACACTTATTAGTTTATAGATATACTTTTATCTATAATTTCAGATGATGAAGGTTGGGGGGACCAACGTAGTTTGCTGGCGATTTATGAGAAGTTTTTCTACGTATAAATTAAGCAAAACATCGTTATAGACTCTTCTCTATATAAAAAGGTTAAAATTTGATATAGAAAACAGGTTTTCGACAAACTAAAACCTAAAGATTATTTCTGGCTCATCATAATAAAACAGAATATTGAAGATTTCAGTTAAAAAACGTCAATTTAAGACACCTAAAACAATAATAAATTCTTTGTTTCTGCTTTTTTGAAATTCATTTCACATGATAGACAAATTATTTATATTCAGATCCGAAAATACCGCTAAAAACTTAATTTTCTTAAATCAGATAAACAAATTGTATGACTCTAAATTACACATGTATTTAAAATTGCTATAAATTAGAGTTCCGTCTTGTGCCAAAAATCGTTACTATGAAATCTCCTTCAATTAGTAACGGTGAACAGAACTCTCTAGCAAAAGAGAAGTGAACCTTTTAAGAATGTTAATTTTTCTGGATAAATCACATAACAGGTGTGTGACTAATATTTACATATTTACAAATTGCTTAAATTTAAACAAATATTCAAATTTTATAAAAAACTTTCAAAACAATATTAGACCACCTAAAGACAATTAGAGGGAGCCGCGTAGCGCCAACCCTAATTTTGCGAGTTTCAATGAACCTAGCATTCTTCAAAGATCCATAGCTGAAATTGCCGTCTAAAAAACTCAATTTAATATTTACCAATGTAATTTCAAACTTATAGTGGAAAAGGAAACTAAACCTTTAAAAGAGCAAATTTCCTTATGTGAAATTTAGAACCAAAGCGTTTTGAAGTAACATTTTTATTAAAACAGGTTTTTCACACAACTTATGAAATATTTGGTATTATAAAACAAAATTCGAAATAAGTTAAAAAAACATAATTTAAGACACCTAAAACTATAATAAATTCTCCTTTCTCTCGTTTGAAATTGCTGTTTCAACTGTAAACACTACTATATTTTTTCAGTATGCGAGTACTCAATTAAAAATTTGTTTCCAGGGTTTCTCTCATTTTTAAGTTATTTTAACTACCGGCATTGAAATAAAAACAAGCAACGGAACTGGAATTTAGTGGTAAAAATTTAGTACTGTTAGAAATTTAAGAAAAAGCGTAATTGTTGAAGATCGGTTCAAAAATCTTTTTATTAAAAACAGGTTTATCGCACCGACAACCCTCTGATCACATTTGCTAGAACAATCTAATAGTCTTCATCTATTTGAATTCTATAGTATATAACACCACTAAATATTAAATATTTCATAAAAAAAGTCCCAATGTTAAATGACACTCACTTCCACACCATAACTATTAATAAGAGTGTCCCCGCAATTTCTGCTTTTTGAAATTGCATTTCAATGAATAATTTTTTTTATATTTTCAAATGCTAGAAAATACCGTTAAAAACTCGATTTAAGAAGTTTATAAAATAATTCAATGTCGAAATTTAGGAAAAATAGTACTTCCTCAAGTCATTTAAAATTTGTAATTGTGAAAATTTAAGCAAAAGTCTAATTTTTAGAAGTTATTATATTTTTGTTTAATAAAAAGCAAGGTTTTCAAACCCTTGCTTCACTAATGAAATAATTGGTATATAAAAAACAAATATTAAAATTTCAGTTAAAAACATCATAATCCTTAGGATCACCGTTAAGAACCAACTTCAAATAAATTCTTACTGCTTTTTGAAATTGCATTTCATTATTTGGAACAACATATAAATGCGAAATGCCTTGAATAATACCGTTAATAAACTCAATTTTAAGATTAACACAATAATTTTCAAATGTGAAATTTAGGAAACAATTGATTGTTCATCTTTGGAATCAAGTCTTTGATAATGTGAAAAAAATTGAAAAGCGTAAATTTAGAAGTTAAAAATTTTTGATTAAAACATTTTTCACAACTAATTGAAATATTTGCGTATATAAAAACAAATATTAAAATATTTCATAAAAAATCTCAATCTTAAGATCTTTGAAACCCTTAAGTAAATTCTCTGTCTGCTCTTTTAAATTGCATTTCAAATGAAACTACATTATTTTTTCATAATGCTGAAAATATGTTTAATAACTTAATTCCATAATTACGATTTACAATAATTTCAAATGTTGAATTTAGGAAAAATCGTAACTTTTAAGAGTTCAAATTTGTAACTATGAAAATTAAGCAAAAGTCTCCTAAAGATTGTAGATAGTCTCTTAATTATATTTTAATAAACAGGTTTTCACCAACTAATGAAATATGTTGGGCTTTATTATCCAACAATCGATCTAAATATTTATAATTATGTACAATAAACAAACGCTCAATTTAAAGACACCTAAACACATTCAATACAATTCTCTCCTATCCGACTTTTCATCTCGCTGGTTTCCCTAAGAATAAACTTCACTGTTTTCAAATGCAAGGTTAGGTAGGCGTTAATAAACTCAATTTTTAAGATTAACAAAAATGTCCAAATGTTGAAATTTAGGAAAAATGTACTTTAGAGTTTCTAAAATTTGTAATTCGTAAGAAACTATTACGGGAAAGCGCTAATTTTAGAAGTTAAATTTTTTATTTTTATAAGACAGTTTTTCACAACTTAATGAAAATATTTCGGTTATTGATAAAAGACAGAATATTGAATATTCATTAGAATAAACGTCTCAATTTTAAGACACTAAAACTATTATAAATTCACTTTTTTCAGCTTTTGAAATGCATTTACAATGGGAAACACATCCTATTGTTTCAAATGCTGAAAATTCCGTCCCGTTAAAAACTCAATTTTTAAGATTACCAACTATATGTTCAATGCTTTGAAATTTCAGCCCGAAAAAAGTCGTACTTTAAGAGTTCTAATATTTGTACTGTGAAATCATTTTAAGAAAATATGCGTCATATTTTAGAATTTATAATTTTTTATTAAAACATGTTTTCATAACTATGAAATATTGTATATTTAAAAAACAAATATCTGAATTTCTTTTAACAAAACGTCAATTTAAGAACACCTAATACACTACTCAATAAATTCTATTTTATCTGTCTTTTATGGATATACATTTCACATGAAATACCACATTATTTTTTATCAAAGTGAGCCTGAAAAATCACTTAAAAAAACTAATTTTAAGACCAATGAAAAGATATTGAAAATGTCAATTGAAATTTAGGATAAAAATCTGTACTGTTGAGGTTAACATAATCTATGCCTAATAAAAAATTTTGTAACTGCAAAAGTCGTGAAATTCTCCTAGAATTAAATTTCTTTCTATTTTTATTATAATCAAAACAGGTTTTCACAAATAACGAAATATTTGGTATATATAATATCGGAGGTACATTTGTATAACAACAACAAAAAATTGAACCCATTTCTTTCACTTAAAATATCGTAAAAAACGTCAATATGCTTCACACACTAATCAGTTAAAAAATCTCTAACCTCTCGTCCTGCCACCATATATATCATATAAAATATACAATAAAATTCTCTTCTGCCCTTTTTGAAACAGCATTTCAATGAAACACATATATTTTTCAGAATCTGATAATCTGTCTTTCAAGTTAAAAACTCAATTCCAAGATTTACCAAATAATTAATTTTCCAAATGTTGAGAATTTAGGAAACCAATCGTACCTTAATTTACGCAGTTCTAATTATGCAGTTAAAATGTTCACAGCACATAATCGCATATTGTTCAGAAGTTAAAAATTTTTATATTTATAAACAGTAATTATAAATAATTACCAACTATAACCATTCCATTAATATAAATAATACAAAACTATCTCAAATTTCAGTTAAAAACGTCCAATTTAAGATCACCTAAAACCAATTCAACAAATTCTACTCTCTTTTCTTCGCTTTTTGAAAATTGCAGTGTCAATGAAACACATTATTTCTTTCAAATGCTGAAATTTTTTGTTGTTAAAAAACTTTTAATTTTAAGATTTAACAAATAATTTCAAATGTTTGAAATTTAGGAAAATCGTCTTTAAGAGTCTAAATTTGTAATGTGAAATTTAAGCAAAAGCGCTAATTTTAGAAGTTAAATTTTTATTAAAACACGGTTTTCATTTTTAATACAATATTTGGTATATAAAAATTAAATATTAAATTTCAATAACATAAACAGCATCAATTGTAAGACACCTTAAAACAATCTAATAATTCTCTTTTCTCTGCCTTTTGCAAATTTTGTTCTTTCATTACTGAAAAACACTCCTCTTATTCAATGCTAGTAAAAACCCATGCTCGTTATAAACTCTAATTCTCTTTTTAGATTAACCTACTCATTCTCAAATGTTGAAATTTAGGAAAAATATATCAAGAGTATTTACATTATTTTTTCAAATTTGTAATGTGAAAAATTAGGAAAAAGCGTATTATTTTAATAAGTCTATAAATTTAAAAATTTTTTCTAAAACAGGTTTTCACAACTAATGAAATATCTAATATATTTTTCCCATGTCCGGACTCTGGACATTTGTCCGAAAATAACTGTCAAATTTAAGGAAACCTAAAACAACTATTAACCTAGAATTCACTTTCAGCTTTTTGAAATTGGCATTTCACAATGTAACACATTATTTTTCAAATGCTGAATATTACCTACATAGATCCTCGTTAAAACTCAATTTCAAGCCATTTACACCACAATAATTATCATAATTGTGAAATTTAGTAACCAAATCGTACTTTTAAGAGTTCTAAATTTGCTATGACTGAAAATTTAAGAAAAAGCCGTAATTTTAGAAGTTAATAATTTTTTTATTAAAACAAAGTTTTCCAACTAATGAAATATTTGGCTATAATTACTGTACAACATATTTGATAATTTGACTAAAAAATGTCAAATCCAAACATTTAATATTAACTAATTAATCAGGTCTTTTTTCTCCTGCATTTTGAATTGCGATTATCACTCGAAATTACAATTATATTTTTCTAAATGCTGACAAACTACAATGCCCTGTTAAAACTTTAATAGTAGAATTACCAAAATATTATTTCAAAATGCTGTCAATATTGGACAAAAATATCCAACTTTTATATAATATTTTCATTCATCTGCTCAACTTTACCCAAAAAATTAAGAATGTGAAAAATTTAGAATACTACTGCGTATTTTTAGAAGTTTAAATTTTTTATTAAAAACAGGTTGCAGTTTTTCACAATACTAGTAAATTTAATTAGAATATCATCGTTGCTATATACATAAACAAAAAATGTGACCTTTAATACACTTGAACAGAAGCGATCATATAATTAAACGTTACTCTAAGAATAAATAATAAAATGTGCTTCTTTAGCCTTTCTGAAATCAATTACAAGTGTAAGAGACACATTATTCTTTTCCACCAATTCTAGAAAAAACATACCGTTAATAAACTCAAGATTTTCCAGATTGTACCACTTAAAATTTCAATGTAAAAATTAGGAAAATCATACTCTACAAAAAAAACAACAAATTTTAAATGCTGAAAATTGAAAGTAACAAAACATCTATAAAAATCAATTATAAATTTCTATTTAATTAAAGGTATTTCATTGGTACTAATGAAATATTTGTATTATAAAAACAAATATGAAATTTCATTAAAAAACGTTCCAATTTTAGGGACACTAAAACTATCTAATAGAACACTCTCTCCTATCTCGCTTTTGAAATTGCTTTTCAATAACACATTATTTTTTCATATGCTGCACATACCTCTCAAAGGTCACTTTAAGATCTAAATTTATAACAATAATTTCAAATTTTATTTAATTTGAAGAAATTCTTTAGCTTTTAAGAGTTCTAAATTTGTTTGTAGAGATCTATAGTAAAATTTACAGTTAAAAATTAGAGATGTAGTTAAAGTTAAGTTTTTCTTTTATTAAATCAAGGTTACGAGAATAACACTAAAATGAAAACCATATCGGATATATAAAAACACAATACTTGAGAAATTCATTAAAAAACTCAATATCTCACAAGACAGCGCGTATAACTCCTAGAAAACTTCATCTTATTCTGCCTCTCTTGTGATAAATTGAGCCATTTTTCAAATGAACCCATTCCCATTTTTCAAATGCTGCACAATAGACCGTTAAGAGAACTTCAATATTTAAGATTGACCAAATATTTCAAATGAGTTGAATTTAGGAAAAATCGTTTACCTTTATATAGAGGTTCCTCTAAAAAACTTATGTAATGTCTGAGAGACTACTCTTAATGTGAAAAAGCTTAAATTAATTAGAATTAAAATTATATCTCATTAAAACAATATAAAAGTGGTTTATCTATAATATTAAATATTTGGTAAATAAAAATAAATATTGATATTCATTAGAGAGAAAACATCAATAAACGAAACTCTAAAAGTATTAATAAATTTACTTTTTCTGCCTTTTCGATGAAATGTCCATTTCAACAAATTGAAGACACGAGGTTATGTTATTTAATTCAAAGGTGACTGATTAAATTCCTTTAAAACTCCAACTGAATTTTAAGATTTACAAAGAATACTTATTCAGACTCCTGTTGAACTCATAATTGCCTTCAAGTCTAAATGTATCTGAAATTTTGATTAAGTAATCGATACTTTTAGAGTCTAATTTGTATAGTTTGTTGTTTTGAGCACAATTGCATGTGAGTGGTAAACGACATACTAAAAAATGCAATAAAATATTAGACATCCAACCTTCAAATACCATTAATGAAAAAAATGCATGGAAAACCATAACCGATTCGCGCTTGGCGCTTAGAGGTAAATACGAGAGCCTAATGCGTGCTGCCTTCCATATTCTAAATATAACGTCATTATTTAATTGTCTAAAGAAACCCGGAAAAAATATAGACGGCAAACAACAAAATAATAGATACTTAAAATAATAAAATAATAAAAAAAGAAAAAAGAATGATAAATTAATTAGGATAATATTATTAAAAACAGGTTTTCGACAACTAGATTAAATTTATTTGGATTATATGAAAAGCTAAATACATCTGAAATTTCATCAAAAAATCGTTCAATTTAGTTAACAAATAAAGGCTTTAATAGATTTCTTTGGCTTTTGCAAATTTGCATTCCTTATGCAACACATTTATTTTTTCAAAGTTTATTGAAAAATTGGTCAGATTTAAACTCAGATCCACAATATACCAAACTAACTCATGAGGTAGAGTTGCACAAATGAATGGCTTTAATAGTTGTCTTACAATTTGATAATGTGAAAATATTATCGAAAGCTAATTTTAGAAGTTAAATTTTTTTTATTATAAAACATGGTTTTCTTATTACAACTATGAAAATCTATTTTGATATATAAATCATAATAGTTAAAATTTCTATTAATAAAACGTCTATAATTAGACCATCCTACAAATATTAAATAAAATTTCACTTTATTGTTTGTTTTTAATATTGCATTTTAAAGAAGTGACACATATATTTAAAATGCTTTCGAATGAATACCGTGTTAATTAAACTACCCACAGATATGTTTGAAGATTATTTTATTCCAAATAATTTCATAATTTAGTGTTGAAATTTAGTTCCTGAGAAAATATTATCCATAGAGATATTTAACTATAATTTAAATGTAGAAAATTTTTAAAGAGAAAAAAGACGTAATTATCTAGATAGAATATATGCTAAGGTAATAACAATGTTTTCATATCTACTAATGAAATTATTATATGATCTTTAGGTACATAATATTGATACAAAAATCAAGTGTTAATTGTCGTATCGTAACATAAATAAACTATTAAGTATTAATTCATTTTTTGATTTTAGAAGTGTGCAAATAAAGAAAAAAATATATATATTTTTCAAATGATTTCATTCTGATTAATTGCCATTATATATTTGCTGGCTAATATGCATATGCACCATAAAATTTATACAAAATAGTTGAATAAATTTAGCGAAAGAATCGTTTCATAATTTAAGAGTTCTAAATTTTTGCTTGTAATCCTGTGTTAATAACATCTGTTTTAAGGAAAAAGAGTATGTATATTTTAAAGTTTAAAAACTGCTTCTTTAGAACTCACCGGTTGTTTAAACAAATTTTATAGCGAATGTAAAGATACTTTGCTATGTGTGTTAAGATGCAAAGTCGTTACATGTTGAATGTAAAATCTGCATTAAAAAAGGTAAATTTATGAATTTAAAAGTAATCTTAATTACATATTGCTTTTTCTAATTACTGTCATTTCATGAACACATTATTTTTTCAAATGCTGAGTTGACGTTTTTGTGTCGAAAGAATGCTAAATTTCTTAACGATAAAAAGTCGAAAAACATTACGCCCAAATCTGATGAACAATGGTAATAGTCAAAATCTGCTTATATCTTTGCAATGAAGATTTCATTAATGTTTTAAACATGCCAAATAACTTAATAGAAAAAAAAGAACGTAAAAATATTCGCCAATATTGGTGAGATGGAGGATAGAGATGTAATCTACATATCTATAAATGAGTATATAAATTGAATAATATTAAAAAATTAATATAAAAAAAACAATACATCATAAAATTATTCAATAAAATAAATTAGTCAATTTAAGTAACACTCTTAAATACTATAATAAATTACAATATATTTCTTCACCTACTTACCCTTTCACTTTTATCAGAAATCACAAAATATTTTAATCAATAAATCGTTTATCATGTTTAATAACTAATTAATAACGTATTATTAACATATTATATTCAAATGATGTGAAATTATATTGGAATAATCGTATATCTATTAGAGTTCATAAATTGTAATGTGAGTGAAATTTAAGAAATAAAGCGTATATATATTTAGGAAGTATATTAAATGTGTTTGTATTAAAGCAATGTTGTTCAACATACTATATGAAAATATATTTTAAGTATATCTAAAAAAAAATATTAGATTATTAAAATTTCATAAATTAACTGTCAAATTTAGTTACTCTCGAATATTACATACTAGATTATTAATTCTATCGTTATTAATATATATATATGTGAAATATATGCCATATATGTTGACAACAAGACTTATCACTAATTTACATGAATTGTCTGATTAGACTACCGCTTAAAAACTGGCAATTGGTGTAGAGATTATTACTAACAAATAAGATATGCGAAATGTGATTATTGTGTAGGTGAAAGAATTGACAATGTGACTTTACCCACGAAGTTCTAAGGTCTTGTTATGTGAACAATGTGTTGTATATGAAGAGACAGATATTATATATAAGATAGTTCTAATCAAAATTTTTTATTTATAATAAACGAATCTTTTACGAATGATCTTAATGATTATAATGATCTGTATATATCATATCTACCCGAATTTTAATATAATTTGAGAATTTCAATTACAAAACTCGTCCAATTTTAAGACACTAAAAAGTACTATTTAATAAATCACTTTATACAAGCCTTCTTTAGAAATTGCATTTCAATAAAACAACATTATTTTTTTCAAATGCTGAAAAAACCGTTAAAAAAACTCTAAATTTAAAGGTACCAATTAAATTATTATCAAATATTTTGAAATTTAGGGGATAAGTTTCATTAAACGAGTTTTTCATATAATAATTTTTGTAATGTTAAAATTTAAGAAAAAGCTCAGTAATTTTAGTAGTAATAAATTATTTGATTAAAACAGGTTTCACATAAACTAATGAAATATTTGGTATATAAACGTATTGAAATATTTCATTAAAAAAAACGTCAATTTAAGACACCTAAAACTTATTAATTAAATTCTTTTTTCTAGCTTTTTGAAATGCATTTCAATAAACACATTATTTTTCATAAATGCTGAAAAATCCCGTTTAAAAATACTTATAGTATATTTTAAGAATTACAAAATAATTGCAAATGTTGAAAATTTTAGGAAAAATCTTACTTTTAGGAGTTCTAAATTTGTAATGTGAAACATAAATTTCTTAAGCTAAAAACTAAATATATAAATGAATAAAATTTTTGATTTAAAAGA
>JABUQX010060496.1:0-35396 GCA_015478945.1 Trachelipus rathkii
CATAATCATGCTTACTCATCCTAGTTGGCAAATTTTACAGAATTTTCCTAGTTTACTTAAGATATTAATTATGAGAAATAAAAATACTAGTATTTGCTCAAATTGAATATCTTAATCAACTAAAAATAATAAGTTTATTTTTACTAATCTATAATTTATTTTCCTTTGCATCATCACTTAATATATATATATATTTATATTACCTTAAAAATAATAATAATACTCACACGACTTTTGCATGTGGCATTTCTAACTATTATTATTCTGATTTTAAATATATATTATAATGATAAAATAAATGTATACTTATTAGGTAAAATACTGAATAACATATGCAGTAATATATATATAGAAAAACATCTTAATGAAGATAGAAATTAAATCAATAAATATAATATATATATAGTATGCATAAACAAAAAAGTTAGTTATAAATTGTGAATATAATTTGAAATACAACCATAAAAATTTTGAATACACAATATACTACATATATGGGCTTTCACTCACACTATATCTGTTGGAAATTGGAAATACCAAAAAATGTCAATATTAGAGCGCATTATATTGCTAAAATTTATCCAGTATTAATATAATAATATTGTTCAATATATAATATTATAATTATATCCTATAAACTTTTAATTTATATTGTGATGAGTGCCAAATAAAAACAAATTATTATGCTACTAGTATTAATTTTAGAGCTTGTATATCTTTCTTTATTTATATGTTTTACTCATGAAAAAGTTTTTCTTTTGTGGGTTGCTCTACCAAAAAAATGAGTATACTATCGAGTTTTTTTATTCCTTTCCCAACTTAACTAGTTATATATATAATACATAAAATAATATAATGTGCTTGAGTATCTACTCCATATCACTGATATGAGTATACAACAGTATGTATATAAATGAAGTATTACCTATTGACATGATAGTCAGGTGCTTATACTAAGTAGTGACTTGAGGGTATGTGAGGGGAGTGAATGGGGTGAACTAGTGATATAAGTTGAAATCAAAAGTTGATATTCTACAATAGAGCCAATATTTAATTTAATGTCATTCACCTCATCCTGCCTTCATTTACAATCTGGTCATAAATTTTAATTTCCAATTATTTATATTATTTATTATTTCATATTGCAATCCCTTAATAGTCATACTACTTTTTAGAGAGTAGGTGAAAGAATGACTCCCTGGTGGACTCTTATTATATAATTATAATTATCTATAACATATTATATTAGATTTATTATTAAATAATATAGTAATATATATACATATGAAGCAAAAATAAGACAAATAAAAGATGCTTTTCAATACATTAAGTATAAAATTATTTAATATAGATATAAAAAGTATAAGTATAGGACTGACAAAAATAACTAATCGTCTGAGCTAAATAAGTGTACTACACTATAACCTAACTTAGTATAAATTATGATATAACGAAAACACTCAAATTGATAAAATATATAAGATGAAAGGATTAATTCTGTGACTATTTTATTAATATGTGATAATCATTAATGGAATATATATTTTAGGGTTTAAATTTCTAAGTATCCTAATTATTATATAGTTACAGACCAGACAAATAAACCTTATTCAAATACATTTATGTGAAATAACCACTATAGTCGCTACCCTAACTAATATTTTTAATAAATCATTTATACATATAGTAATATAATATATAAATAAACAATAAAAAGCTTATTAACACATTATAAACAATAAAAAATCACCAATTGAATTTTTTTTTATAATAATACCTATAGGTTAATAAAAAATATAAACATTACGATTTGGAAAATAAGGTTTTTTTCTACTCAGACACATCCTTATAATAATAATTACTAAATATATCACACACATAAAATATAAGGTAAATTAATACAAATATAAAGAGTGGTTATATCTATATATCCGATTCACCCCTCTTAGCTCACGCTATATACTAATTATAAATATGACTAACTTGTTCATTTAGAATTATTCACTATATATATATTTATTATATATATAATATATAATATATATATATATATCATTTATTTTTAATTTAATTTATATTTTATATACTCATTATATATACTTGAACACCGGTCTTAATTTGATATATATCTATTAAATATAAATTAATTATATTCATAAATATATAATGTTCCAATAAATAATATAACTCACTCAAAATTAATACTAGAAAAACAATCATGATGGTCCTATAATATATCTCAGTCTAATCTCACTAACTACATGATACTCAATCCCAGTGCTCAAATTTATTATTACTTATACGGTAGGCTATAGTGAGTGATTGTGAATTACGGATCAAGTTTATATCAGGTATACCTACACTGTGATTTAGCCATACTAATATACTGTTATTGGGAACAAAAATTATAATAATATATCTTTCCCTTGTGATTCCTAGTGTTCAACAAATACTTGCGTTGTTTTACAGACTGAAATTAATACATACGGTATCATTTTAAAATATATTTATTATACTTTACACTTATATGTCATCGCCTTGAGAGTAAAACCCCTACTACTTTTTTCAAAAACGTGAAAAGGGACTCTCCGAAGAGGAAGCGGAAGACTAAATTATAGTTACCTAATCTATAAATATATATATATATTGTGTATAATATAATATAATTATATATATATATAAAATTAAATTTATATAAATATAATAAATAAACTGAGAATAATTAATAAATCTTTCAACATTTTTATATAAAGGAAATTTGTACTTTAAAAAAGATTTATAACAAAACAGTGGCTATATTATAAATGAGCGATTTTAACATAAAAAAATAAAAAATAAATTAAATATTATTTTATATATTATTATTTATATAATCTAGAGTTAGTGAATTTACGAATACTCAAACCTACCTTATACTATATACAAATAAAATACTAATATATACCTTATATGATATGTCGAGGGATACATCATTACTGACTAGTACTCGACCTTATGAAATATTATAATATATATATATATAAGAAAAATCGTCAGTAGTAATATTTATAAATCACAACTTAATCTAAGGCTATATAATTTTATTATTTTACACTACTACTAAAAGATGTAGAGCTAATACTATACCAGGTATTATTCACTTTCTATTATTAATTAATTCTAAATAATTAGAGAAATAATATATATATATGTAATTTTTAAATAAAAAATATGAGGGGATATACAACAATACCCATTATACTTAGCAACTACTTATAATAACCTTTTTATTGATTATATAAAAATAAAATCTCCCTTATATATTCTCCATCCGAAAATAGTTTATAATAGTATTGTCACTATAATATATATATAAAAAATTTAATAAATTATATATAATTTTTAAACTATATCTTATTATAGTGAGAATTCTAATAGAATTCAATTAGAATTATTATTCTTTTATTATTATTCATAATTATTACACAATAATATACTATTATTATTTCTGTGAGTTGAACTATAACACTCTTTGGGTGAAATATTGTGAGAAACTTTTAGATTCAATAGGATAAATCCGAATTATATATATATACCTTTAACTCTCATAAAAACTAAATTTTAAATTAAATACACTCACTGAACTAACTAAAACTTAACGGCAAAAACGGCTCAATAATAAGTACTAGTTTCGTGAATAGTGACCTATTGTGCTCACCTACCTGTCCTCCTTAATAAACTTACAAATGTTTAAATATATAAACCTATTAATTTTTATAATTAATTTTAGTTAATAACTGTGTAAAGGGCAATGAGCACATTACCGCAACAACATCAAAACTGTGAGATATTAATACTATTAAGCTACTCAGATAGTTATAGGCTCGGCTAGCTATTAGTTTCCAGAATGACCTACTAGAGTGCTAAAGCCTCAGTGCTGTACTAAAAAATATCGATAATATTCTTGTCTGTGCAGTTAATAAAAGCAGAGAGTGCGTATACGAGAGAGTAGTGAAGGAGAGAACAAAATTAACAGTTAGCACAGAATCATTATATAGAAGTACATAAGGGTTTTTCCTGCACAGGTTAATATAATCATAGTACCTGAAACTGCTTAGTGCGGAGCGGCGTTCAGCATCGCGTAGCATATTGCCGTGGAAGTCACTGCTGAGACGAGTGGTAGTTAGTGAGAAGTCAACGTTATTACACTAAGTGTATACTGTGATAGTATTTAGTCTATTATTATAATTGCACATAATGATGAGAGAGGGTCCCTCTTTATGAGCGTTGAGTTCCAAAAAAGCTTATGTTCTGATAATATCGCTTTAAGATAAATCTTTTAATATATATATGTCTAAAGTGTGTAATACGTTTGTTCACACACACTTGTTTTAATATAAGATTTTGTGGGCGGAGAGGCGAGTGTTCCGTGAGTAAACAACATTGGTTATCATATTTGGTAAGATTCATGTCCTTTAGGTAAATGCAGAGGGATATGTTGTTTTTATTAAGTGGGATGCGGAGTCTCACTTAGGTGCGCTCAAGAAGACGGAACATCCGCTCGTTGATAATTAATCATGTTCTCATTTCTACACATTTCTACGAATGTGATTATAATCACAACTAAGAAGCCTTACGAATGTAGTAGGAGCGGATAGATATTTGCTCTGTGCGAGAAACGGGCTCTGGAAACTCTAAAACTCACATTATTTGTCTGCTCTGTGTGTGTCCAGTTCCACCATAATTGCTCGAGCACGTGCGTTCTTTTGTATTAGAGTTCACGCAATTTGTTCACTCTACATAGCTAAGCCGCGCTATTTTAACAGGAAGTGCTTTGAGTTATCTCTCAGATTGTTGACGATATCTCTGTGGGCACTAGCTGTCTACACATTCAAGTCTCACTATAAGCAGCTAATGTGCCTATGGGAGTTTGCGCCGTATATCGTGCCGATCACACTGTAGTGAGCACTCGGATAAGACTGTATGATCGGGTTCGAGCAAGTGACGGATGCCGTTTCCAGAGTTGATTTAAACCATATATATCCTCAATTTCGTAGATGAATGTAATAAAAACTGCGCGAGCGAGACTGGATGTGAGAGCGTATACCTCATTTATCTAATGTGTGTTCTATCAAGAAACAAATAGGAATATTTGCTCTTTTTATTAACTATATTTTTTTTGTCTTAGAGAGCGAGATGTGTATAATTGTTAAATATCATATGTACCTCAATATGTAATAATTTTTATATTTATATAAATATTATATTAGAATTAAACTCATTTATATATAATATATTAAAGGTATGCTATATAATATATTTAATACGTATCATTTCATATAATAAGACTACTATATAAGTATATAAAGAGTATATGTTTATACAATATTGTCAACTGAATCCGACCAGCGCAGCTCGTGCATCAGTTCTCTAAGTACTTATATACAAAATTAATCCTAAGTTCTCTAGTAATTTGTTAAATATGTAATATTTTTTTCAATTCGAAGCTGTACCGTAAGTCGTAATATATATTATTTGCACACGTGGCATGCATTCACGGCTTATTACTGAAACTATGACATGAGCTATAATAATTTAATGCTAAATTATTGCAAATAGCACATGAGTATTACCAAGAATAGCTTGAGTAAAAAAACGTATTGATCAAGCCAATTAAATGTAGATTACTAAGTGAACCAATGATATGCCACAATTACTCACTCAGTAACTACTTTAACTATGAGACAAAACAGTATGCTCAGTCATTTCCGCCCAATGTAGTGATATCACACGTGATGGTACATAACTAGTAAACTATGTAAAACCCATTATTGATCTCACGAGTCTGCGCGTAATTCATATATTAATTATTGAAATGACGTCACAGTATTAGCGAAAATGGGTCACGTTAAACAAACTAAGCTAGATACCGTTTAACATGAGAAAATTAAAATAGTTGTTTATAAAGAATTTCTATAGTTGATAGTTTATATCATTATAATATATATCATATATATATATATTAGAGTGTAGCATGGTGAGTAAGTATAAATATATTTTGTATGATTTATGGAACATATAATTAATTTTTGATAAACAATATTGAGGTCGTGAGTATTTAAATTTCATTATATATTTTTTTTCTATATAGTACTCTACATGAATCAATAATATATATATAAAGTATATTTATATATATATAAATGTATTAATATTAATTAATGGTATAATATATATATATATATATTATTTGTTTCAAGATCTAGTGCCGACTTTATTATATGAGTTTATTATTAATTATTACTTATTATTAGTATATATAGTATATACAATATATATATTAATATATATATTATTATATATAAGATATAAATATATATTATTTATTATATGTTTTATCATATTATTAAAGATATTGTATAATTGTGATTAAATATATACTATCATTTAAAATACATAATACACAATAACTATTATCTGAGTGAGAAAATATATAAATATATCTTGAACTTTTATCCTCAAATGTTTAAATATTCTAGAAAATTAAATATATTTAATATTATATTTTAAATAACTGATTTACTATACTTACTTTAATTTTAAAACTTTCCATTATCACTCCTTTAATTCTGCAAATTATATTATAAGTATTTTAATAAAAGGTGTATAAAAGAGTGTCTAAACCTCATTTAATCATGAGTAATGTGAATCTATCATTTAAGATCTGCACTTGATTTTACTACACCTTTTGATACTCTGTTGTTTTCCAAGATTTTTTTGCTCTTTTCGAATAAAGATCTAGATGAGTTCCACTAGATAAACACTTTCATTGCTTATATGGTAGTTTTAGAGTACCACTAAATTGAAATTAAGACTATATCATCTTAAGAAATTAATTAGTTTTTTTTCCAGGTGAAGTTAATAATAATATTTGTACCCATGGTGAAAAGCAAAACAAGAGACTAAAGATCGAGATTGCGAGTAATTGAGAAAATAGTTTATATAAAGCAACCTAAAAATATTAAATATCATTGAGCTTATTACCAATCTTGTAGAAATTACTTACAATAATGACTAACAAAATTTCTGCGAAACTTGTCTTTATTTCAGCCAGGGTTGAAGTTAAACTGTAAAGACTTAAAATCCTGGAATTCCTGTGATTTAATGATTTAATGATTTAATGTGTTTATAGCACAAATGATCATACTCCTCCAAGTAGTCCAACAGGTGATGGAAAGATGTAATAAATATGAGAAACCTTTATGTATAGATTTTGCAGATTATGAGAAAAATTGTTAGAATAATTTGTTTTTTAAAGCTCTTTTTATAAATACTTTGTTGAATTGTCAAGGTCTGGCGAACACGTATTTTTAATAACTTAAAATACATTAATGAAAACGCTGCATCAACTTTCAAATTACTTGAAGAGAGAAGAAGCAAAGTAAAATGAAAGAGAGATTTAGTTTGACAAAAGTTATTTACTACAACATCTGAAGAAATATTTAGGACAGAAAATTGGGAAGATAAGTGAGAGGAGCATAAAAATTATTTTGCATTTTGAAGATGATATAGTGTTGTTTACATCAGATACATCAGATGCTAAGAAATTACAAAAAAATTATCGAACCCCAGACTCACCTAGTGAACAGAAGGATTAAATATATAAATTTTGGCAAAACCAGATCAATTGCTGATAGGCATACAAGGTGCCGCAGTCCCTGATTTATAATTGGGTTATGCTGTAGATGATTGCGAAAGCGGTGTATACCTGGTTATGAGCATTGTCGGATTTAGATGGGGGCAGATGACGTTAGTTCGGATTTTCGAAGGCATCTATTATGCAGTGTTGCGTGCTGTTGAGTATACCCTGAGATACTGGATATATGGCAATGACTTTACCTGTGCCTATGTATAAATAAGATTGGTGTAAGAGATATGGAAATTTAGTTAGTAGCCGAAGTTAGCGGTTAATTCAGAGTCGCTCTTGTTTTGAAAGGTGTCTGAAAAGTAATTGAACTTTGAAATGAGTGAGTGTGAGTCATTTCTGTAGAGAAAATATTAGAAGACTAATTATGTGTATTGAAGATTGATCACCAGCGACGGTTACAGAAAGGGTATGTCCATGTCAAGCAACCTTTTAGAATTATGGGAATACATTACTGGACTTGTATCCGACTCTAGAGGTAGATGCGACGAGTTTAATATTTGAATATAGTTGAAGCACTAAAGTAGAAGCTTTGATTGAAGTGTTCCCCACACTATAGGCGATGAGAAGAAAGTTCCATGCAGATGTGGTACATAGTGAATCGTGTACAGTTTGGATAAGAGTGGTTGCGAAATAGAAAAACAGTGTGTACCAACTAAAATTGAAACCAGAATCAATCTGGAAAGTAGTGAAGTCAGGCGGTCCCACAGGTTCTCGATGTGCGTGGGCCGACGTATTGTTCCTCATATATTAAGGAATGATGTAGACCAGTGACTAAATGCATGTTCTAAGTTGCAGATAATACTAAAGTGGCACCTCACGTTAGCGAATAGTGAAGGATGCAAAAGATTAAAATGATCTTGACAAACTTCTTGGGTGTGGCAGATAAGTGGCAAATAATTTTAATAGTAAAAGTTAAAATGGAATTGAGAGAATAGAAGAAAACACGATATAAGGATGGCCTGACGTCTGTGACCAAGGAAAAAGATTTAGGTGTGATATAACATAGGAATTGAAGTAGCTAATCATGTGTTTGGAACTAGAAATAACTGATGTAAATTTGAGGAAAGAAAGGTCTTGCAAGAAGTTAATAAGTTGAAGAATGTCAGTACGGTTCCTATTAGGCCTAGAATATAAGTATTTGCACAAGTTTGGCCCCTTAGTTTAAACGAAAGACTAGATATGCAGAAGAAATGCATCGAAAGCTACAAGATGAATCAGTTTGCTCAATCTAGATTATTTACCATAATTGAGTTGGAATGTTTTCTGTTTAAGGCGACCTCTTAGAGGGGTCATTCTACAAGCCACATAAAATTTACATCCTTTTTGATTAAACAGAGACAATAATTTTCATAGTAAGCATCGACAAGTACGCAGGGGGCAGAATAAGAAAATTAGAAGAAACAGCCATCTATTGATATAAGAAAGTATGCATTCAGTAATGGTTGTTAAATTTTGGAAAAGTCTGCCAACAAGGAGGAGTTGTGATGTGACCGATTGAAAATCAAAGAAAAGGTAGATTCGTTTATGATGGTTGGGAATATATAATATATTGACAAACCAAAATGCGGTTTATTGTGAATAGTTTATAGTTAGATGCAATTGTGACCATAACTAGTATTAATCATGTAGATGGTTGGTACATATTATATACATTGAATAAGCCAAATTGGTGGTTTTTATAGTAAGATAATGACAAGCCCTAGGGTCTTTGGTGGATTTGCATGAGCATGTTTGGGTAGTGGGTTGACTGGAACAAGTCCGATAGGCCCATTTTCTTTTTACTTGTATTTGTACAAAATATCAACAATAATTTTCAGTCAGTGTACAGAACCCACCACAGCTCATCAAAGAAGCAGCCATATCTGGGTGATAAAAATCAGCATCAATCTGAGGCCCTGAAATTATTATATATTCTTTTCTTTCTTTCTTTATCAGCCTTTTGTCCCAAATGGAGAAGGTCGATCTACAGTAGCATCGAAAAGAAAACAGTAGGATAGTATGGACAAAATGTAAAAATAAGCCCAGCCTTACCGCCCCCTCTGTCCATTAATTAAGTGAAAACTCGTCACAGTGTCAGAAAAACCACTCTAGAGCTTCATGGACCGCGACGACCCTCAATGTAAATCGTCCAATGAAAAGGTCATTCCCTTTGGCCCACGGTGGCCACAACACATGCCCACAGAACAACAACCCTGCCGTTCTCTCCTATCTTGCACTTTTATTCTCGCCTCTGCAAACCACAACTCTCTCCTTCAGGACATTCGTTTCACCGACTCCAATCCACTTTTCTCTTCGTCTCCACAGCTGGTCGGGTCCCAACGACACTCTCCACTAAATGCATAGTCCGCTTTAACCGATCTCGACGATTCATTCATTTTATGTCCTTTCCACATACACGAAACCCTACTGCAACCAGTACGTGGCCATTTTATTCCTTCATTAACCTCTTGCTTCACACACCTACGACAATCTCATCTATATAGGTGCAGTTTCCATTTCTCATTTGGAGTTAATTGCTGGCCGACACCTAGTCACCCCTAAGTTAGATTATTATTAATAGAGGAGTAGAAGATATATATATGTTTAGTTATATAGTATAATAGAGTCGTTATGTAATCAGTAGGTAAATTGATATATTAATAGGTATATTGAGTACATATAGTATAGGCGTTTGATATATAGTTTAATTAGGCATAAAATAGTATAGTATATAATAATTAATATATAGTATATATAGGTGTTATGATAATAGTATTATAGTATGATTATAGGTATACGGTAGTACGGTGGTATTGATTCTAGAGTTGTGGACAATCAGTGTATATTTCATGAGAAAACATGTTTTTCTATAGCGTTCCTAGGAAAAAAATTTCTAAAGATTCAGAAAAGGTTTTAGAGTTAAAGTAAATTGGGTGTAGTTTTAGAGAAAAATCTTAGTGGCAAGCTATCGGAGATGTATCCTAATGATTACGACGACATTATATATGATAATATAATATATAGTAAGGTATAATATATGATATAGTACAGGTATATATAATATAAAATAGTGATTATAAGTAATATATAATATAATATATATAACTATAATATATACATATATTTACTATATATATATAATATAGTGATGGACGACCTATGAAAGTTTTGCCGAGTCGCAGACGAGACGGATTAGAGCAAATTTTGCCGATGACGATGACGAGGACGATTGATGAATTGAAAAAGAACTTTTAAAAAATTTCTTCTACTCTCTGCTCTCCATCTCTCTCTCTCGTCTCCTATATAATATAATAAGTTTAATAGGTATCACAGTATGATATAATATATATATAATATATATATATATAATAATATATATAAATCTATATAAAATTATACATATATAGTGTGAGTGTGTTAGGAATATTTTATTTAATAAGTATATTAGGTGTAATATTTAATATATTTAGATAGTGAGATTATGTATAAATGTAATAACTAGTGACCTAGTAAATAGTGTTGATTAGTATAGGTGATATTATAGAGATTAGAATAGTAGTTGAGTTAGATTCGAGTTCATGTATGTTAGTTATGATAGTAATAGTAGTGAGTAAGAGATATCATATATGAGCTTAATAGAATAGGTATGAGAGTTAGGTTACTGAATATAGTAATAATATATGTACATATGTGTATAATAAAAATGAGGCCAGTAGAGCAAGTAGTGGTCGGGGGTTCAAGCCTGCCGGAAATTTTACGATCAAAATTTTGGGTTCCGTAAGGTCTGCAAAAATTAATAATAATAATAATAGATGAATAAATTAGATATTAGTAGATAATAAATAGATAATAATAAATAAAGATAGATAATAATAATAATTACAAAACAAGTAAAGCAATAACAATAACATAATAATATATAATATGGAAGATAATAATAAAATATATAATAAGAAAAAATAATACATAATAATAAATAGAATAAAATAAAAATAAGTTAAAAAAAAAATATGAAAATATTTAAATTGAAATGAGCACTACATTGTGTCCGTAACTATTTCAAGTGGCTGTTCCTCATACAATGTATAACCAAATAGGTCAGGTGACTTAATATTAAGAGGTAAACCAATTTTCAGATTAAACCAATTGGGCTAACATAATAATGGAATAATGACGGATGTATATTGAGAAGTTAAAAATATAAGAGGGAGCGTAATCGTGATTGGATAGCAGGTCATCCTCTCTACGAAATTTTTCTTCCTCACTCATCCTTCTAAAACAAAATTTTCTCTTCCTCATAACCATGTTCGAATCGTGCTTAATCTCTGGCCATTCAGGCTAGAGACAGTCCTATCGGTGGTTGTAAAAATTCTCTGTTCTCAGCTAATCACTTCTCGCGTAATTTTCATTCACTAAAATCGTGCAGGGATACTCTTTCGACGAGCAAAGCTGGCTTTCACACGAAGGAAATTGGAGCAACCTCCTTGTTCCTACGCAAATCTTTCATTCTAGCAACACGTAAATCGCCTCCTTACCTCTTTATTCGACTGAGATGTGTATTCAATTCTCCAACTGAAAAGGCAATCTCTCGGCCCTGTCCAACATACTTCTTCTATTCTACATACTACACTTTCCCTCCCTGATGTTGGAAGCTCTCACATGCTCCAACCTATTCCGAAAAAAGGAAGCCGCTCTGATCCTCCTAACTATCGCCCCTGTTAGCCTCTCACTTATATTCTAAGATCTTTGAAACCCTTTCTCACTCACTCTTAGAGTCATCTGGAACTCACGTTCCGTCACAGTACCTCTCCGTAGGCACTAATCTACTGGCGAATACACCTATCTAACCGATTTATGGTTTTCGCTCCTTAGGAACTACTGCGGAGAACTTGGGTGTGCTCTGTACTAATCCAAGCCTTGACCGAAGTATTGGCACTCGTTCACTGGCCTCCAAGCTCCCCCCTTTGGGTTCCTCCTTCTCTTTGGCTTACTTATTTCTATCTTTTCTTTCAAATCGCTCAATATCGGCTTTGTTGATGGGGCGCTTCTTCTTTTTCTGTCAATAGTCTTCTAGTTATCTTTATCTCCTACTTTTCATAATGATCTTCTCACACCCTGCACCTCTACTCTATCAAACTCTATCCGATGACGTCGACCCTTCATTCTTTAACTCATACCAATCCTACTCCCACTTTTACTTCTGAATTGCCTTCTCGTCTTAATCTTTCCGATTTATTCTCGCTGATGGATAGAAAAACTTTGTGAAATTCAATTCTTAAAAACTCATCTTTTACAAATCTCCTTCTCCAAAACCTTCTATACTTTCCTGCTCCCTTCTCTTCGACGTCTTCGTCTCTCCTATACAATATGAAACACCTTGGCCTTAACATGAACAAAAAAATGTCTTGGAAACCCACAACACAACGATGCTAGTGGCCGGCCTCATAAGTACTGGAATCGTTTAAGAACCTGTGAGAACTTTCCTACCGTTTCCTAGTTGCTCCCTAATACAAAGTCTCATCCGCCCATTGTATGGAGTAATGCTCTCATAATCTGGGGGGGGGGCTCTGTTCTAACCCCGACTTTGGACAGGTCTGAGTCACGCAAAAGGCTTATAACTGTTCGGTACTTCCAGTTAACTGACCCTGCTATCTGCGAGGCGAGTTGGTGCTATATCTATCCTATATGGTACCGAGCGGCAAGGCTCGAGGAACTTACACTCGCTACCACCACCTTTATCGGGACGACTTCTAGCACAATAGGTGCTGCATCTGCGCATGAGTATTGTTTGACATGGACCTCCAGGTCTGTTGTCTGTGGTGCGACTTCTTTCCCACCTACCTCTGTTTGGGAATTCTCTTCCACTCTGTATTCCTACGAATTTAATCTCCGCCTTAAAGCCTGCTTCTGTCTCATACGTAATGTGCGCAGAGGGAACTTTGAGAGTACTACACCCCTCCTGAAAGGCTTTTAAACAATCAGTTGACAACAAAAAAAAAAAATCCCTTGAATTACTTGCAACTCCATGCAACTTCTATTTCCCCAATTCCAAAAAACATTCAGATTACCCAGAAATCGTACTCTTTTCAAAACATTTTCCTCAATATTCATATGGTCGCAATCCACCTACAAATTGCACTTCAACTAAATTAACCTTTAGACTCTAGAACTCACACACCGACAAAATCTACATAGCCCTATCCGACAACCACCATGAAGAATTGCAAATCCTTATCCCACCTCATCAATCCTTTCCACAGCACACAACACATTTCACACCAAACCACTCATTTTAACCGTTCCCTTTCATCTTTGTTTCAGTCACAGCGAGCAAATCAAGATTTGCCCTTTCAACCAATACATCCATCAACCCTCCTCCTCAATATCCTCAACATTTATTCTCTGACATTTCATAATACAGATATCGATTTGCATACATTTCGCCGAAGGATAGAGGGCGCTTACTGCGATCACAACCTCCTCCGAGGCATGCATACATTCCCTTGGCAAAGAGATAAGTGTAGTAGGCAGCCAACCTAACACCACCGTCCCTTAGTCGCCTTTCTACGACTCACGCAGAAATACGATGTGGCAATTTTTTCTCCCCGTCAATATGGATATGAAGGATAGGGATGTCCTCAAGAGTTTGTCTAAGAAAAGTGGGATATAAGTAGTTAAGTGATATGTTTGTCTGCGAGGTGAGTGTTGATATTGAACGCATAAACAGAAAGTCGAACATTCACCGGAGAGTCATATTCATACCATATAACAAAATGGGTATATATATTTATAGTATAATAATATAATAGTAAGATATATATAGTAATATATACATATTATAAATATAGTATAAGATATATATATTATATTATATATATATATAGTATAAATAGTATATATATAATAATATATATAATATTATATTAATATATAATATATATAGTAGACGATATGATAATTTGCACGATGACGAGACGAGGAACGAAAAGAGTAATATTTAGATGAGGATGCCGATGCGATGACGAGACGATTTAAAAAATATATTAAAAAAATTCTCTCTCCTCTCCTCCTCTCTCTATAGAGTATATATATGATATATATTATATATTATATGTATGTATATATATACATAGATATATTATATAAATATAGTAAATAGATTATATAATATATATAATAATATATAATAATATGATTATATATATATATACAAGCGTAATGTACGCAACTTCTAACCCTCCGAAATTATTGTAAAGCGATCAAAATTTTGATTCTTAAGTCTCTTAAATAAAAATATAAATATAAAATAATATATAATAAAAATAATAATAAATAGTAGTAAATAATAATAAAATATATGAATAAATTATATATAATAAAATTAATAATAATAATTGATAATATAAATGTTAATATATAAGAATATGAAAGTAATTTATTATAGAAATAGGAAACATTTTGGTCTCAGCTAAAGCGAGTTCTTTAGTTCAATTTGCTGTTTCATATACTGTATAAAAAAATTAGACCAAGGTCTTAAATGTAAGGTTTCTCAAGTTTGCAAGATATAGCAAATTAAGCTACGTCATTAGGAATTATGATAGATGTTATAAATATTAAAAGATAAGGAAGGAAAGCTGTATACGTTGATGGACAGCAAGGCATTCTCCGGTCTTCAACTAAATCTTTTCTCTCCTCATAAATGCATGGTTCAATCGTGCTTGTATCTGGGCCATTCAGGCTAGAGACATGCTATCCGGGTGAAAAATTCCTCGAGTTTCCAATCAACTCCTCGGCCAATTTTAATTAAGCTAGAATCGTGCAGGGAAACTCTTCAACGAGCAAAGCGGGCTTTCATCAAACAAAGTGCGCTAACCTCCTTGGTTCTGACCTCCTTGGTCTTCTGGCCTCTTGCAAAAAACATTCCTAACTCCTTCTGTAAATCTCCCCTTCCTCTTATGGTTCTGTTGTTAATGGTCACCACGAAAGCAATCTCTTCGGCCTAATATTTTCCACTAACTCAACCCTAGAATCATTCTGGCAATATCCTCCCCTCTCTCCTCTCAAGTGCCTAATTCCTTACCTGTATACATGATCGGTGCATAGCCCCTGAAATATGAAGGATAAGGAAGACGTGGCCCAGATGGCATTCCTCCCCAAGTTTGAGGGAGTGTCGCTTCGTGCTATTTCCTCCCCTCTTCAAACTATACTCTCTATGCTCAATACTGCAACTTTCCCTCAGTGTGTGAGCCGCACATGCCAACCAATTCAAAAAAAAGGGACGGGGTAGCCGCTCTGATCCCTCTAACTATCGCGCTATAGCCCTCACTTGTATATCTAAATCGCTTGAAACCCTTCTCAACTTCACTTCTTAGATAATATCTGGAAACTCCATTCCCTTCTTTCCTACCAGTGCGGCTTTCTAGTGCTCGAGTTCTTCTGGCGATATACTTCTTTAACGTATTTATGGTTCCGCATTAGAACTACGGGGAACTTCCATGGTGGCCTTGACGAGTATCCAAACATTGAACCAAGATGGCACGCGTCACTGCTCTCCAAGCTCCCTTCCTGGTTCTCTTTCTCTTGCTTAAATTATGCTAGCTTAGTTCAAAATCCTAAAATACGGCCTGTGTGAGGGTGCGACTCTTCTCTTTACTGTCAAATCATGTGTTCCTCAAGGGGTTCTGTCTTATCTCCTACTTTAATTCTACTTTCAATTAATGATCTTCTCAACCTGCACATCTAACTATATCCAATCATATATGCCGATGACTCAAACCCTTCATTCTGCAACTCATTTCAGTTCGCCCCTTTTTACTTTTAGAATGATTCTGATTTTCATCAATTCTCTTTATCTGGATGAAATTTCAGGGTGGAGTCGTCTCAACCTTGTAAAATTCAATCTTTAAAGAACCCAACTCTGAAAATCTCCTCTCTAAATAACCGTACTAAACTTTCCTACTCTTTCGCGGTCTCTCGTCGTCTCCTGTAACAATATACAACATTGGCCTAACATAACAAAAAATATTTCTGGAAAACCTCAATGTCCACAAAAGGTTGCTTGGGCGGCCTCAAAAAAACTGGAGTTCTGTTTAGACTGCGAGACTTTTTTTCCTCTTCTCAGTTTGCTCCAGCAACAAGCGTCCACTCCGCCCTTGATGAAAACTGAAAACTTGGTCCCCCCTTTCTCAATGAATATCTTGGGGAAGGCTCTGCTCACCGCCTTTTGATAGGTCGAGTCAAAGGCCATAAAGCTTATAAAACTGTTCTGTTGGTGCTTTGTCACTATTCTACTATAGGCACCTCAGCGGCAAGTGCTCGAGGACTTATCACTCGTCTACCACCACCTTTACGACCCTCTCGCAACACATGCTGTCTGCGCATGAGTTTTGTTGATATTGGTAACTCACCAGGCTAGTTCACTGTGGCGCTTCCTCCTTCCGCCACCTCTGTTCTGTGGGATTTTCCATCTTCTGTATTCCTGCTGAATTTAATCTCCTCACTTTAAAGCCTGCTCTGTGCCATTCGCGTAATTTGAGCTAGAGGTGAACTTTGATCTTACTAACCCCCTCCTTGATAAGGCTCTGACTGTGAGTGGTGGGGACAACACTGTAAAAAAAATCCTTAGGGGCAGATATGGCAAATGAACTAACCTGCTCACCACATGCCAAAACATCATTCAGATTATCCCAGAAAATTGGACACCCTTCAAAATTACTCTCAGATGGATCCATAATTCGCACCACACATTACATTGGAATTAACACTTAAATTAACCTTAGAATTCTAGCACTCACGATACACACAAAATCTAACAATAGCTCTCTCTACCCTCAAATCACCATCAGAAATTGCAAAACTTTCCTATTCCCCCCTCTCATTCCTTTCACACTACACAACAACAAACCATTTCATCACCACACCACCATTGTCACCCTTCCTTCCATCTTTGTTTAGTCACAGCTACAAATCTCAATTGCCCTTTCCAAATACAATCCATCACTCTCTCCTCAACAGTTATTCCTTCCTGACATTCCATGTATCCTACGATTAACATTTCGGCCGAAAGATAGAACGCCGATGACGGCGATCACCACCTTCTCCGAACCATGCATTAGCATTCCTGCAAAAGATAAGTGGTAGTGTTGCCTAGGTTCTCAACCTAACTACTCACCTATCACTAGTTGCTTTCTACGACAACCAGGACATACCGTGTGGGCAAACTTTTTCCCCCCGACACATAGGGATATAATAAGGGATAGGAATTCTTAAGATTCCGTATAATAGTGGCGGTTTGAGTATAATTATGTTATGGTTGATAGTATAAGATAGATGTGCTCTAAGATCTCTAAGAATGGAGCTCCTGTGTGAGTATTAACCAGAATCAGAAAACGAACCATTAGCCACTGAGAAGCGTACAGAGCATACCTTAAACAAATGGGTATGAGAGTAATTAACGAAATATATTATATTATATATACTATAGTTATATATATATATATATAGATAATTATAGTATATATTATATGATATATATATATATTATAATATATATATATAATAAATATATATATAATATATAATATAATATTCTTGAGTTTTAATATTATCCAAAAATCTTAATATCTGTGAATTAATCTGCAAAATAATCGAAGAAATGCCGATCGACGATTACGATTGATAAAATATGGCACTCCATGATAAACTGGTTCGCAAGTTATCACAATATATATAATATAAATATATATAGATATAGTAAATAATAATATGTAATATATACAGTATATCATGCTTAATAACGTACTAGTGTAATAGATTAAAGTCGGTAAAAATTATTAAATAGGTATAGTGTATACGTAGCTATATATAGAGTCCAGTTAATACGTATATGACTTAGATTATTGATTTATTGTATATGATTATGTACATTATTATATTATTTAATGTTGGAGTTTCAGATAGTATTTCAGAATAATCTATATATGAGTGTCAGATAAGATCGCAAAGATAACGGCGAAATTTTGCCGAATGGACGGAGACGATTTTTAAAATAAAAGTTATGCCGATTTGCCGATGACGAGACAATTAATCGGGCAGGCCCATCACTAATGATAGTATATATATAAGATATAATAATATATATAGTATATAGCATCGCAAAATGATGTTAATAATATATATATATATATAGATAAAATTATAATAGTTAGGCTATATATATAGCGTGTTAGATGCGTATATTAATATATATTACCCGTTTGCGACTGTTCGTGTAGGGATGGTGTAAATGAAAGGATAGTAGGTATATAGAGTATACGATAGGCGATGCGGATATGGAGAAGAAAGGAAGAATAGGAGGTGAGACGATTAGCAACCAGGTGGGAGTCAAGACATGTCAGAATCGACCAAGTGTGAGTTAGATATATCCCCAAAACAAATGACTCATCAACATTCAAACCTCACAAGGCTAACTACACATTAGACATCAGCATGAAAGACATAAGCTTGCACAAGATGGCTGTACTAATACGACAACAGAAAGAACAGTTGAATCGGATAATACACCAACCATTAATTATAGGTTGTGCATGCGCCTCAAACTTGCTAATCTAAGATTTATTGTTATTCTGGGAATTATTACAGTGAGTTAACTTGAATAGGACTAAATTAACAAGCACCCAGATTTAGAGCTTGAAGTCAGCATCCAATACTGTGGTGTGGTATAGATTTACTAATGGCAGGCGTCCTCTCGTGTAGAGTCGAGCGAGGAGCAAGAGAGAACTTACGGACTGGAGCGAGAGACATTCCAAAAAATAAATAACCTATAGTACTTGAACAAGTTTAATCAGGGATGCAATGAATGTCTTTTATTTCCTTGTTTCCTGTCTCCCTTCCAACTAGTGACACAAAGACTTACTAATATAAGTAATATTAGGGATGTAAACATTTATTTTTCCTTAGCTGCACATACATAAAAGTAAAAAGTATGCTCCGATTGGGAATAGAAAAGTATAGTTCCTGGAACTAATTTATTAACATAAGCTGTTTTTTTCTTTACAGCGATATAGTCTTACTGACTGACTATTGGTTCAAGAGTTTCAGCAAAGTCGCATCTAGCAACGACGTACATTCAGATGATTTTTTCATATCTGAGAATAGTACCCGGGACCAAAAACGCATCCAACTCATGAAAATACTAGTGCAATAAATCAGGACCAAAACACATTAAAACAGTTTTCAATAGAAAAATTAATACCACTTATCATCTTGAAACTAGTCTTTTTTAATAAGAATATATATCACTATTTATTATATAATATGTATATAATATATATATATAGTTAGTATATATTATGTAAGTATATAATTGGATATATATATTAGGTAGCGTATCAGATGCAATTATGACGGGTATTTGGGCGGGACGTGCGACGGTACGGAGATAGAAGTATAATATATAAGATAGTATATAGTATACATTATATATTAAGGTAGATAGGTAATGAGCCTAAGATGATATATAGTCCATAGGTATATAGACGGCGAGCGGCGGGGTACTTGGAAACCAAGCTGTCTTAAGGGTATAACTGTCGTCCAGCGTTCCCCCTAAATGCACTTGTTTGGAATTTTGGTTTGTTTCTTGAAATCAAAACGCCATGTAGTTAAGGTAATAAGCACACAAACAAAATAACTAAGTAAAACTTAATAAAAGTTTTATAAAGTTTTAATAAAGCTCATTTCAGCCTGAAACTCTTGGAGGGTGAATTGCGACCCCAGGATGTGAACTCGGACCATCTTTAATCGCTGCTTTTCCGTGATAAATTGCAAATTTTATAGTGTTGTGGTTAAAACAAAAAAGCAGCAAAATCATGTTAAAATAGTAATAATAATAAAATATAAGTATGAAGTCATAAAATGAATAAAAATAAGTGGTCCGATTCACCCCTTCTTTGTCAAAAAATTTGACAATTTTTTACTTCATATTCTTTATATAATTTCATTTTTTATTTTAATTATTTATTTTATATCTGGAAAACATTTGATATTATAGCTTAAAATTAACTAAAGATAATAAATAAGAATAAATAATATATAAATATGAAAAACAATGGTGTCAAGATCACCCCATCATCAATTACGGAGGTAATCGACCAAGTTAAGTCCGTATCTAGCCACTAATACTGTGGAACAAAATTTACTTATTTCCAGTTTTAAAGCTAAACAAACTCGAGGTATAGCACTGAAAAAATTAAAACCCATTTACAATTTTTCATATTCATAAAAAGTTAAAAAAAAACTCAACATTTAAAAAGTGAAATTCTATTGAAAGGGCATTTTATACACGAAAATTTGATTATATTTTTTTTTTAAAATAATAAATAACTCTCTGTAGAATAAAGATGATCTAAAAAATCTACTTGTAGTACTAAGGAACCGGCGGAGCTATTAAAAATGGATCGAATTTTTTTAATATTTTATTTTATTTAGAGTGGACCGCATCAACTCCCTCCCAAAAAGGTGGGCCCACACCCGAGCCCGATGCTATTTAATAATATATAAACTAGTATATAGTATTATAATATTAATAAGATAATATATTATATAGTATAATATAATATATATATATATAATAAGAGTTATATAATATAATATATAAAGTATAATAACGAAAAATATAAATATTATATATATGATATATAGATAATATAGTATATAATATATAAATATATAATAATATACTATTATTAGTATTATATATATATATATAGAATAGTATATAATATATATATATAATAATTATATATATATCTGAAGGCATGCATTGTCCATCCATTATAATCTAAAAATAAAACAATCATGCACATAACATTTGCTATAATAGGAAAATTATTGAAACATTGATAATCAGAAAAACTACCGATTATCATAAAAATAAAATGCTATAACTAATACCTAATCCCTGAGACCATTACGGTATTGAAATGAAAAAAATAATAATCAATATTTTTACCATCTCCAGTGAGAGGTTTGTGAGAGCTGAAGATACTGTTTCATAGCATATAACATTTTTTTTAATATGTAATTTAACCTAAAATGGTGCTTCCCAGTATTTGTGAGATTTTTAGAATTATGATAGCAGAATCCGGCTATATCTCCAGATATTAATTAAAAATCACAAACAAGAATAAAAAAAGTAAAATAAAACAACAAAAACAAAAAGTGACATATTAAAGAAAAAAAGTACGGCCTCGCAAAGTTAAAACCCCATAAGCTTTTCTATACATCGCCACTGAATGAAACTTCATTGATTACATTATCTATGTCTGGTGACTATAGAAACGGTGAAAATTTATAACACTTTAGGCCCTACAGCCGAAACAAAGGTAATAGTTAGTTAACAGATCTATGTGAAAAAAAAGTTAAATTTAAAAACATTCAATGCTTTTGATATTCCTAGAATAGAATCATAAAGAAGCCAGCATGGGCCTATCGGAGATTGTCCCAGTCAAAGCCACGTAAAGAACCAACAACCAAACATGTTCAAAATATATATCCACAACAGGATATTGTAGAGGGGTTTACCCCCGATTTTTATGAAAACAAGGATAACTCTAAAAAAAATAATATGAAAAATAATTAAAAGAAAATCATCACTTCCACTTAGAAAAAAGGTACAAAATCTAAAAGTTGTTAAAATATATATGTATTTTCCACAATTTTTTTTTTAATCACAGTATAGTACCTAAAAAAACTATAAAATGAAACTTAAAAAAAAAACAGAAAATGAGCAGTTTTGAAATATTAAAGTTATAACATCTCAAAGGCTTTCTATAAAAAAAAATTTTAGTGGCATCATGCTTCGTTATGACCACCTATTAGTTATATAAAATTTGTTGTAATTTTCGATGAATTTTTCTCTGTGGTGCTAAAAAAAACTACATAAACCGAGCTAGACGGGTCTGAAAATGAGATCTCAACCTTGTAGACTTCTGAAGAATGTCGTTGAGACTGTTTAAGCGTTGCAAGATTTCCTTTTCATTATTATTTTTTTTAGCGTATATCCTGATTTTTTATAAAATAGGGGTAACACCCCTCTGCACTACTATGCAAATTCACAAAGCACCCTATGGCTTGGTCAATAACTATACATTATAGAATACACCAAGCCTAAAACATGTCATGGTGTATGCAAACCACAAAGCACCTCTAGGCTATTCAATCAAACTTTTCACCCATTATATTAATTTGTACAAAAATTCAATTATGTAAATATTTAATTTTGAAAGATAATAAAGTATATTCCAATAATTACATTATCAAAACTCTAATTAATTATAAAACAATACTAAAATACTGCTCCCACTCATCAACAACCAACAAAAATGTAAACAAAGAATAATCGATCATTAATGGCATTATCAGTCAACTTAAAAATATCGATTCAATTGCTACTGTAAACAGTAATCGATGGTTACAATATCGATTTTATTATAGAAAAAAATACGAAGCGAAAATTAATGGCTAAAATATCGATTTTATTACAGAAACAATACTTTGGTTACCTAATCATTTCAAAGAGCGTGTTTTCTACTAAATAAGTTCAATATGGAAAGTGTAAAAATAAATTTTTCACACAAAAAAAGTGTGAAAACCGCCTTAATATCACAAATCAGGACATACCTTTTTTTCGGAAGGAATATAATACAAAACATTAAGATAATCAAAGAAAAAGAACAAATTGATTATCGGGACAGTGAAAAGTCCGACAAGATCACGTGCTGTCCGGTCACGCAGGGTATGCGCTATACGTCCCGATACTAAGTAAGCTACACACACACACACACATCACACACAAAACCCACACACACACAACACACACCATTATCACGCACTACACAAAATTATAGACAACTGTTACTGAAAGACACTGAGACTGGCAAATCGTCGTACTGAAACTTACTGATCACAGACGTTATTTCTAATGTCAAGCAGATTTAACATTTTCAAACTCCACAGGTATATTACATTAGATATATTGAAAATGTAATACTAAATAATTTCGTTTTAATATTCTTGTCATGTTTCATTGATTCTTTAATTTGTTATATTTTGTTAAAATTATTTATTATTTATTTATTTTTAGTTATTTATTGTTATTTATTTATTTAAAATAACTATATATTTTAAAAACTTTTACTTATTTTTGCTTTTGTTTCGAGACACGGTTTACTAAAATAATTTCTTTCATCATGTTTTATATAGCTAAAGGGTGTGTTCCACCAATCAAAAATGTATTCTTTTCACGTTATAACTTAAAAATTTGCATTTACATACCTAAAGCATAAAATCAGTAAATCAGTTAAATCAAACCCCCACTCTAGTCCTCCTATCCCATTTCGTTGATCTAGATCTATGACTATTGATCTAGTATCTATGATCTATATTCATGTCATATTTTGTATAAACAATATAATAAAAATAAAGTTCTGTAAGATCACTGAATCAAGCGAAATATATGCTAACTAGCAATTTTCCTATAATTAAAGCACATAACACACTGAACTAAAGAATATTAATGTACAAACAGCAAAACCTAAGCTACCTTTAAGCACGAAATAATCAGCTAACACAACAAAGTTCCACCACTTACAACAGTAAAGTAAACTACATAACATACAAAAACGTAACGTTCGACACTATGCAACGCGGAACGCTAATACAATCAATTGTTAAGTTTAACAATTCTAGCATGTAATATAACAAAATTATCAATAACTATATATTTTTTAAAAACTTTTATTTTTTGCTTATTCTGTTTTAAAACATTGTTTTTAACTAAAAAATTTCATTCAATGTTAAACATAAATAATTCATTACATACCTAAAGCAGAAATCAGTAATCAGTTAATCAAACACCCACCCCACCCTCCTACCCTTCCATATCTATTGAGCTATTGATCTATTGACTATTAATTCAAGTCTTTCGAGTATCATTTGAGGAAACATAACATAAAAATAAGCTTATACAACCGATCACACGAATAAATTCTAACGTATCAAATGTGTTCCCCATTACTAAAGTAACAAACGGTTTGTACGGCATCGCAATTTTACCCCCTTCATGTACAGATTTGTAACCGAATTCCATATCATGTCAAACAAAGCCAACAGATCTCATGTAAATTGATTCCCGTTCTTTGTTTATTCCCCTCCAACAGCTAAACTATCTTTTCACTACACTTTGAATGACATGTTCCACGTCTTTGTAGCTAGCTAACCTCTCAGAGAGCATTTGAAACCCGACCCTAATTCTAAGTGGACCTGATGCGAAGTTGTCGCATCGTGATTGGGTGTTGGAGATCTATGTGTGATAAATAATAAATTAAAATATAATAAAAAATATAATAATAAAATAATAAATAAAATAAATAATAATAATAAAATAATATAATAATAATAATTATAATAATAAGGTAATATAATATAATAATAATAATAATAATAATAAAATAATATAATAATAAATATAATAATATCATATAAATAATAAATAGAAATTAATTCTGTTACGTTTGTTAAATATTACTATGAACAATGTAAATTAAAACTGATTTAATAGAGAAAAATGATAAGTTATCGTAAGATATACGTTTAACTGACTATATGTTGTTAGAACGTGGTAATTAATGTTAAGTTTTGCTTGAACTAGTATGCTTAATCCGAGAATTTGCTAAGGTATACGTTTATTCAATAGTTCAATAATAATGTATATTTGATTGATTGCATTTGATGAAGGTAGTGTCCAAATCAAGTTCAAGAGTGTTGGTATCTTTGAATAGATTGTCATTTTGTAAGGATTTTTGTTAGATAATACGCATTAGCTGTTTGCTGGTTATGCCCTGGAAAAGTTGCATACATTGAGTTTTGGTAATTGTTGTTAGCTACTTACCTTGATAATATCGAACTTGTGATTTGCAGATTATCATAACGTGAGTATTTAGGTTGTCGTGTACATTATCAAGTTCAGGTTATGTATGATTAGTTTTATAATGTAAAATTGTTACGCTAGCATAATATCGTGAGTCTTATGAATATTAGACAGAGGTAGTATAAAATCTTTGTTAAATATACAATGTTAATTGTAAACATAACATTGACTGTTAAGTTATGTGCAAAGTGTGAAGTACGTTTTTGTAGTTGTTATTACTTTAATGTTGTAATGTAAACTTTGGTGGATGTTGCTTTTATTCGGCTTAAAGTAATGCTATGTTTGTGTTGTACAATATTCTATTCAGGTATGTAATGTTAGCTTATAAGGAGACTTTCAAAAACAGACCCCTACTTTTGAAGCAAAAATCAAAATTTCACTTTTTTTTTTACTTATCTAAATTAGTAGAAAAATCCTCCTGAACATCATGGTGTAATTATTTTTAAAAAATTCTAATAGTTTTTAGATACAGAAATTATTTAGAGAGTTCGAACTAAAAAAAAATTTTCAATTCCTGTTCAAAATTGCAATTCCAGGTTTTAGGACAAAAATGTTATTTATAATATAGAAAATCTATTTTTCATATTCTCAACCTCTACCTCATTCTTCGGATTTTACTCAGTCGAAGTAAATTGGACCGGTAACCGAAGCGGATCCGGATCCGGAGCCGGATCCCGGATCGGAAATCCGAACTATAGGATTCTTACTATTTGAATAATTGTTCAGACACATCTTTCTGCCAATAAAATTTTTCTCTAAAAAAAATTATTTCATAAAAAAAAATATACCCAGGCTCGCTCCGGCTCGGCTCCGGACCGGATCCGTTCGTTCCCGCTTCCATTTAACTTCCCTGAGTAAAACCGAAGAATGACTGAGTTGAAAGAATATGAAAAAAAATAGATTTTCTATAATTAATAAATAAAAACATTTTTTGATCCTAAACCCGGAGAATTGCAATTTTGACTGAAGTTGAATTTTAGTTCGCAACCTCTCTAAATAAATTTCTGTATCTAAAAAACTATTTAAATTTTAAAAATAAGTACAATATTTTCACAGATGGTAAATTAACTTTAGATAATAAAAAAAAAAAAATGAAAATTTTTGATTTGCTTTCAAAAAGTAGGGTCTAGTTATGAAGTCTCCCTTAATGTGGAATTTAGCCTCACCGGAATGTAAAAAACAAACAAACCTAGCATACCTGTAAGCACGAATAAACACTAACCAATCACCAAGTCTACACTAACAAACAATAAAGTAACTAACATAACATACAAAAAACTAACCTATTAACACTTGTCAAGCCATAACTCTAACAGAATCATGTTTAATTTTACTAACATGTAATATTTAACAAAGATTTTATCATAACCTGTCTAATTATCATACAGACCTACGAATACATGCTAACTAACAAATTTACATAAATAAAAAATAACATAACATAGCCTGAAACTAGAATATAAGTACAAGCGAACAACCTAACATACCTCACGTATGAGAAATCTGCTAACATTCACAAAGTTCGATAGCTTATCAAAGGTAAAGTAGCTAAACAACACATACAAACTCAATGTATCCCACTTTTCCACCATACCAGCAACAGCTAAAGCAGTATTATCTTATAAAATCCCTAACAAAATACCAATCTATCAAAGATACCAACATCTTGAACTAGAAATGACACTAACCGACTTAAGTTAAACTCATATCAAAATATAACATTATTTGAACTATGAATAAACCGTTAACATTAGCAAAGTTCCGTATAAACCTAAAACATTACTCAGCAAAACTTAACCAACCACGATTCTAACACATCATAGTCATTAACACAGTAATATCTACAAAACTTATCATTTCTAACAAACCAGTTTTAATTCACATTGTCATAGTAATATTTAACAAAACGTAACAAATTAATATATTTATATATTATTATATTAATATTATATTATATATTATTATTATTATATATATTATTATTATTAATACATTATAATAAATCTATTATTAATTTTATTATTATTAATTATTGATTATTATTATTATATTATGTAATATATTATTATTATTATTATTATTATTATTATTATTATATATATCACACATAGATCTCACAACACCCAAAACGCATGCGACCACTTCGCACAGGCTCACAACTAAAATATAGGTTCGGTAAAATGCTCCTCTTGAGAGAGCACAAAGAACGTGATGAAACATTCATCAAAAGGCGTGTGAAAAAGATAATTGGCTTGGGGAAAAAACAAAGAAGGGAATCAATTCATGAGCCTGGTGCTTTCTGACAAGAATGATCGGTTACAACATCTGTTACATGAAGGTAAAAATTGCATGCGTACAAACAATATTTACTTATTAATGGAAAACTTTGCTACGTAGCATATTTTTTGGATAAGTGTATAAAGAACTTTAATTTTATGTTATGTTTCCAAAATGAAACTCGAAATGACTTGAATTAAATATATTGCAATATCATAGACAATAGATATGAGGGTAGCGAGGTGGGAGGTAGTTTGATTAACGATTACGATTACTGCTTTAGGTATGAAAAACTCAAATTTTTTATTAATAACATAAAATGAAATAAATTTAGTAAACAAAATTTTTAAACAGGAAATAACAAATAATAAAGTTAATATTTTATTTATAATTAGATATGAATAAAGGTCATTCTCATTCCCAAATAGTAACCAAAAACTGTTTCTGAAATTGGTCTGGACAAAGATTAAAGATATTCCTTTTTTGTAGTTTGTTATTTTACTTTAAACGTGTTAAGTGTGGAACTTTGTTGAGCTAGCTGATTATCGGCTAGGTATGCTAGGTGCTGTTTGTACATTAATTACTATCAGGGATGTTTGTATAAGCTTTAATAATAGAAACGATCTACGTTAGCATATATTCTTGATCAGTGTAATAAAATTTATTTTTATTTATCTTAACTTTAATTAAAATATAACAATAGATCAATAGATCAATAGATCAAATAGAACAATAGATCAATAAGATCACGAAAGGGGAGGAGGATAGAGTGGTGGTTTGATTAACTGATTTACTGATTATCTGCTTTCAAGGTATGTAAAAATGCAAAATTTAATGTATAAACGTAAAAAGAATATATTTGATTAGTAGCTAAACAGGAGTGTTCAAAGCAAACAAACCATATGAATAATTAATTATAGTAAAAACAAATTTAAAGATAGAACAAAGCAAAAATATAGTAAAATTTTTAAAAAAAAGTATATATAGATTTTAGAATAAGATAAAATAAACAATATATAAAACTACAAATAAATAAATAAATAAATAACTTTTTACAAAATATAAATATAAAGAAAATAGAAACGTAAAAGAAAATACATAACACAAACGAAATATTTATATTAAACGATGTTAAAAATTTGTCTTCCATGACTTAGAAAATGTACACACTGGCTTGACATCATAGAAATTACAGTCAGGTGACAGTAAGTATACGACGATTGCCATCTCGTGTTCAGTAAAGTGTCTATAATTATGTGTGTGCGTGAGTGTGTGTGTGTGTTTGTGTTGTGTGGTGTGTGGTGGTAGCTACTTACTTAACGGACAGCATAAAGGATAAACACTCGTGACCGAGACAGCACTATTTGTCGACATTTCACTGCCCCGATAAATCAATTGTCTTTCTGAATATCTTAAGTTTGTATTATAGTCCTTCGAAAAAAGGTATGTTCCTGATTTACGAAATTAAGCGGTTCACCACTTTTTTTGTGTGAAAAATTTATTTTTACACTTTCATTGGATTTCTTTGGCTCTTCCTGGCTCTGGGGAACGAGTAGGTATCGATAATATGGTTTTTCTGTAATAAAATCGATTTTGTGTCTGGGAAAGGTTTTCCTATTTTTTTTCTATAATAATCTCTGTAACATCGATTACTGTTTACAGTAGTAATTGAATCGATATTTTAAGTCACTGATAATGCCATTAATGATCGATATATTCTTACATTTTGTCTGGTTTTGATGAGTGAGCAGCTATTAGTTTTTTATAATTTAATAAGTTTTATTTTGATAATAATAATATGAATAATACTAATAATACTTTAAAATATAATAATTACAATAATTGACATATTAAAATAATAGATTGGGGAAAAAAATTGAAAAGCCCTAGATGCTTTAGTGAATGCAGAACATTTTTAGGCTGTGTTCATTTAATGTATAGTATTGACTAGTGAAACTATGGCCTGGAATAATAGGAGGCACGAGGGGTCACCCCCTATTTTATAAAATCACAGGACATACGCTAAAAAAAAAATAATAATATGAAAGAAAATGGTGATCCAGTTTAAGAAAAGCGGGAACAGATTTAGTAAGCGCTCGAAACAAATAGACTTTCATTTAATTTCGATCCATCAAGTGAGATCTCATTTCAAGACCCTGCTCAGTTAGATATTTTAAGCACACACAGAGAAAACTTGTTAGCTATAGCCTGAACAACCTCTTATCATAATTGAACTAGGATGCCCAAAACGAGCATGAGGCCCACTAAATTTTTTTTATAAAAATCCTTTGGGAAAATTTTAAATTTGAGAGGCTCTAAATTTTTCCTAAAGAATGGACTTATATCATTTTCGTTTTTTTAAGCTCATTATTATATTGTTTAGTAGTATATACTGTGATTTAAAAAAAAAAATTGTGAAAAATCCTATGGGATTTAACAATTTAAGAGCCTGTAACTTTTTTCCTAAAGAGACGATGATTTTCTTTTTCATTATTCTTCATCATTATTTTTTAGAAGTATATCCTACGAATTTTCAATAAAAATCGGGGTAAAACCCCCTCTACTCTATATTACCCTTTGTGATAATATATTGAACATTTGGGATTGTTCGTTGGCTGACTGGAACAATCTCGATAGGCCCCATGTGGCTTCTTACTGGTTCTATTCCTAGGAATATCAAAGCATGATGATTTATAAAAATATAATTTTTTAGCATTTTAAACTCAACTATTACCTTGTTTCGGCGTAAGGCCTACAAGTGTTATAAATTTGCCTCGCCGGTTCTATAGTCACCCAAGACATAGATAATGTAATAAAATGAAGTTTCCATTCAAAGTGGGTGTAATACAAAGAATGCTTATGGATTTTTAAACTTGCGAGGCGTAACTTTTATTCTTAAATAACGCACTTTTGTTTGTTTTTTATTCATAATTTTTTTTCTAATGTGATTTTTATAAAAATCTAGAGTAGCCGTTCTGCTATATAATTCTAAAAATATCCAAAAATAACCCATTTTGGTGAAGATATCCAATAATTAAATTCTATAATTAGAACATAAGAAAATAGAGACTTCTTAAAAGATTGCTTCGTAGAGAAAAAAATATTAATTTTTTTCATAATTATAATACCGTACATGCAACATATCGATAAATCGATAGCATTTTTATTTCTATGATAATCGGTAGTTTTCTGATTATCAACATTTCAATAATTTTCCTATATATGAATACATATTTCAGTCCATGTCATTTGTTTTATTTGAAAACTTAACAGTATTGAAACAAAATGCATGACTTCAGAATATATTATATATATTATAATATACTAATAATAATATAATATTATATATATATAGGTAATATAATATATATTAATATATATGATGAATATAAATATATAATATATATATAAAATTATATATATATTATATATCCAGATATATATATATAAATATATATATATATATATTATATATATAATATAAATATAAATATATATATATATTATATATATTAGATATAATATTTATAATACCTATATAATATGTAACGAGTTAATATTTGTTGAAAGCATCGGCTGTGACTGCCACACTCTTTTAGAGGGTGATTCGGTCCCATCTCTAAATAAAATAAAAAATATAAAAAAATTCGATAACCAAATAAATTATGTAGTAACTACAATTCATTAGATCATCTTAATTCTAGAAGTTTATATTTAAAAAAAAAAATTATAATAAATTAAAGGCGTAAAAATTGCTGCAACAGACTTTAAGGTTGCTAAATTCGGATTTAAAATATTGTTTATTAAAAATTAAAAATTGTGAATGATTTTTTTTTTTCCAGTGTATATAATCAAAATTGTTAGCTTTAAACTGGCAAAAGTAAATTTTTGTCCAAACAGTAATAGTGGCTAAATCCAGTACCCGAACTTGGTCCTGATCACGACGCCTCCGTAAAATGAATGATGGGGTGGAATCTGACACCATTGTTCATATTTACTGCTTTTTTTTGACAATTGAAATTATGTATAAACATTAAATATAATAAGTTTTACTTATATTAAAGTAAAAATAAAATAAAAAATGAAATTTAAAAAAATATGAATCCAAAAATTGGCTAAAATTTTTGAGCGAGAGGGGTGAATCGGACCACCTATTTTTATTCTTATTTTATGTAATATTGTTTTTATTACTTATACTAATTTTAACATGATAAACAATTTATAATAAAAAAATTAAAATATAAAATGAATTATACGAAAAGAGAATTTAAACGATGGTCCGAATTCACCCATCAAGGTGGTCCGATTCACCCTCCAAGGTCAGGCTGAATGACTTATTAAAACTTAATAAAACTTTTATTATTAGAATTCATTATTATTTTTTGTGTGCTTATTACCTACTACAGTATATGGCCTTGATTTCAGAAACAAAAAAATTCCAAAAGTGCATTAGGAAAGTTGGGAGACGAAGTTATACCTAAAGTGGTACAAGTCACCCCGCCTGACGCTATATAATATATAATATAAATAGGCTAATAATATATATAATATATATAATAAATATATATATATATATATATATAATTATAATATATATAATATATATATATATATATAGTATATAATATATATATAATATATTATATATAATAAATAAATATGATATTTCCTATATTAAAAAAAGGATATTTTCAATGCCATAAAACTCAGTCCCTATTTTTAAATGTTTTGGTCCTAATTTTTGTAGTACTTTTCATGGATTGGAATGCGTTTTTTTGTCTTATTTCAAGATATGAACAAAATCATTGCTGACTGTTCTGATGCACTATTGCTGAAACCTAGAAAATAGTAGGTTCAGAAAAATATACTGTATAAAAAAAAAAAACCATCCAAAAAAAAATCAAAATTTTTTTTCCCATCAGAATTTTAAACTTTTTATTTGTGCAGTTAACTAAAGTTGTACATCCCTCAATATACTGTATTAATTAGTAAATTTTTATAGACACTGTGAAGGAGACCACGAAACAAGAAAATAAAACATCATGCCATCCTAATAACAACGTTGCTTCATCAGTAATAAGGTTATAATTTTGTAATGTTTGCTGTCGAAAGTAACTGATTTTGACTTACAGTAGCATTACATAAGAGGATTGAATAGGTATATACACAGTATTGGTATGACTAAGCAATTTCTTACTCTAATTACTTATTAAAGTTAAATGTTTAAAATTTCAAAAATAACTAATCTTAATAGAAGATTTGGGTATAATTATGTTGGTGTATATTAACTTTTTCTTTGTGTTAATTAACAAGCCATATTGTCAGTTTGTATCATTAGGTTAATTGTAGTTTAGCTTGTAGGTTGAATGTGCATGGAAAGGTAAAGTTTGGGCGTCTTTTTTTTGGAATTATCTACTTTGGTGACTGGAATAGTCTTGATTGTCCTTGTTGCTTCTTACTCTTCTATTTTCTAATATCCTGCTATATATATATATATATATATATATATATAATATATATATTAGATATATTATATATATATATATATATATATAATATAATATATATATATAGTATATAATATAATATATATATATAATATATATATAATATATAGTATTAGTGATGGATCATTAATCGTCCGTCATCGGCAAAAATCGGCATATTTTTTAAAAATCGTCATCGTCATCGGCAATTTCGCCGATATTGCCGAATAATGAACAAATAGTAAGAATTTGAATAATAGTAAACTCAATACGAAATAAGATTGAAAATAATAATAATAATAATAAAATAATATAAGTAATAATAATAATTATATAATAGCTATTATATATAATATATATATATATATATATATATATAAATATATATATATATATATATATTATATAATATATATATATATAATATAATATATATATATATATATTATGAATGGATGTGGTTTAAGTCATCGTCATCGGCAAAACCGGCATATTTTTTAATCAATCTTCATAATATCAGCATTTTCCTTAATTTGCCGATAATTCAACCCGAAAATATTAAATTTTGGATATATGAAAACTCAATAAATAAATAATAGTAATAATATAAAGATATAATATATATATATAATAGTATATATATATATATAAGATATAATATAATATAATATATATATATATATATAAAATAATATAGTATATATTATATAGTAATATACGGATATATAGTATACCCATTTGATTAAGGTATTATGACATTCTAGTGCTAATGGTTCGCCTTTTCCTGTCTGCGTTCACTATCCCACACCACCTTCAGAACATCTAGAACACATCTTTTATCACATATCAAGATACACAATACTTATCATCCACACCCCTCTTATGAAGAACATCTACAGACATCCCTAATACCTTATATCCCAGTGTGTGGGGAAGAAATTTCCGAGATCGTATGTCCTGCGTGTCGGTAGAAGGCTACTAAGGGACGTGGTAGTTGGGTTGGCTGGCCAATACCACTTATCTTTTGCCAGAAATGCAATGCATGGCTCAGAGAAGTCGTGATTCGCCGCAATCGCTACTATCTTCGCGTAAAATTATAATCGTATGGAACATGGAATGCAGAGGAAAAATGTTGAGGAGAGAGATTGATTATTTGAAAGGGCAAATTAGATTTGCTAGCTGTGACTGAAACAAAGATGGGAAGGATTGCGTGAGTGGTGGTATAGAGAGTATGGAGGGTGTGTGTGAGAGACGGACTAAGTGGATGAGATGCTGTGTAGAGAGGCTGTGTAGAGAGGCTGTGTAGAGATTGTGTGTGAGAGAGTCTAGAGATGCTAGAGTATAGACTCTGTGTAAAACGTAAGAGTAATTGTGGTTTGCGACATATGGTCCATCGAAGAGTATTGAGGAAAGTGCGAATTTCTGGGATAATCGAATGATTTTGATGGGTGAGCTAGGATTTATCTGCCCATTCAGGGATTTTTTTTAACAGTTGTCACCACCATCACAGTCAAGCCCTATTCAAGGATGGGGTGTAGTAAGATCAGGGGAGGAAGTCAGCCCGCTAGGCGCAAGAGAGCGCAGATGAGCAGCAGACGCGAGGCTAAATGAGAAGATTAAATTCGAAGCGAGGACAGTGACAAGATGGAAAAGAATCCCACAGAAACAGAGGTGGCGGAAAGGGAGGAAGCGCCACAGTGAACTAGCCTGGAGTTAGACCAATAGCAACACAAATATCAACACAATACAGCACTCCTTGTGCAACGAGGCGTTCGTAAAAGGTGGGTTGGACCAAATGATAAGTCCCTCGAACACTTGCCGCTGAGTTCCTAAGAATAGTGAACCAAAGCACAACAAGGAACGTGTTATAAGCCCTTTTGGCCTTTGGACTCGACCTACCAAAAGCCGGCGTGAAGGCCAGAGCCCTTCCCCCAAGATATGAGAACAGTTTTCCGATACAAGGCGATGGAGACCCTGACCA
>JABUQX010060497.1:0-18442 GCA_015478945.1 Trachelipus rathkii
CGGTAGTACTTCGTTCAGTTCAATTTGGGTGTTTAACCGTTTCGCATTTATCGTACGCTGCTTTCGCACGTTACCGCTAACTTCCGTGCAAATTCAAAAATAGTCACGAGTATTGGGTCGGGGTTCGATCACTCGTCCGTATCCTAGGTAGCAATTACCTAGAGAAGTTCCTCCTTGAATAGGGCCCCACATGTTAACTATGATGCTATATATATATATATATATATATATATATATATAGCATATATATATAACTTATATATATATATATATATATATATAATAACATATATATATATATATAGCATATAAATATCTTTATATAACTATGCTGCTGCTATATAGTAATAATAATATATATATATATATATAATATATATATATATAGCCATGGTGATGATAGTAGTTAGAAAAAGGCGTGGCCGTTCATGAGTCATGATAATGACCGCTTGAATGAGTCAGCACAATACCATCGTCATCATCAATAATCATATTAAAACGAACCAAGGATCTATTTTTATTACTAGTAAACACGGAAACTACGCGGAGGTCGGCAGATGGAAGGAAGGATGGGGGAAACGAGGGGGCGCTCATATATATACCAAACCAATGTATATATATATATATATATATATATATATATATATATATATATATATATATATATATATATATATAATAATATATATAATATATATAATATACTTATATATATATATATATATATATATATATATATATTATATATATACTATATTATATATCTTTTATATATATATATATACTATATATATATATATATAATATATATATATATAACTTATATATATATATATATATATGCTATATATATATATATATATTTTATATATATATATATATATATATATATAACTACTATATATATACTATATATATATATATACTATATATATATATATATATATATATATATATATATATATATATATATATATCGCTGATTCAAATAATTGTGTGCGTGTGTTGTGAGTGTATTTATTTGTGTAATTGCGTGAATGTGTGTGTGTGTATGGTATGTGTATAAATATATATTCACGACAGACACACACGTGACATAGGGTAAAAATCTGAACAAAAGCTTACTTACCGCTGGGAATATTTTGTAAGTGATTCCGCCGAAGCCGAAGACGCCGTAGGTCGTCCAAGTCTCCGAGAGAAGGCGGAAGCACCTGAAAGTTGGTTGTAGGAGGCATCAAGGTCGGTAAGCCGAGTGAGGAGACCCAATTCCTCAGGGAGACTCACCAATCGGTTCCCGGATACATCTAAGACTTGAAGGCTCGACAACTGGCACACGCAACTCGGCAACACGGACAGCTGATTTCGACTGAAAATATACAAATTAAAATCACTTCACATCTTCCGACAATCTTTTAATACTAACTAAATTACGATCGATCAAATTCAATTATATATATATATATATATATATATATATATATATATACATATATATATAACTATATATAACTCTTTCCAATAATATATATATATATATATATATAATAATAACATATACTTATTATATATATATATATATAATAATAACATATAATATAAATATATATATAATATATATATTGCTCTTCTTCTTATATAATATATATAACTATATATATATATCACCAGAGAAGTGAAAGGTAATAGCTGTCATCGAAATGAACAAAAATATGGCCAAAAATATGTATTACATTATGTGTTATTTGAGCAAGCCGCATTGGTTAATAATAATAATAATAATAATAATAATAATAATAATAATAATAATAATAATAATAATAATAATAATAATAATAATAATAATAATAATAATAATAATAATAATAATAATAATAATAATAATAATAATAATAATAATAATAATAATAATAATAAGCAGTGTCGCTACGCTCCGCTTAAACGCAAGCTTTTAAGGTTGCCTATTGAGCGTCGGGAAAGCTAGCACCACATTAGTCTTAATCAGCCGGGACGAGTTCGAAAAATGATACATAATTAAAAAAAAAAAATAATAATAGCAATTATTGCGATCAAAATATAAATATATTAGTAAAAACGCGAAAAAAAAGGCAAAGCTTAAGAAGTTAAATTTACTATTTTTTTATTTATCAAAGAAAGTAATGCATTTTATCATGGGACAAAGTGTCGAAAAAAGGTGGGACAAAAACTGGCAAAAATAGATATACAAAATTCACTATGTAACACATTTTTTGTCTTTGGGCAACAAATGTAATTTCCTATTTTCTTATACCTAGAAGGCATGAAAAATGGCTAATATTTCCTCCAAACTTTGATTTTGTGACCACGAGAATGATATTTCACAAATTTACCAATTCCGATAAAAAAAAAAATTGGTGAATATAATCATTATCGGTTACACAAAGAAAAATACAACATATAACTCAAATGTAGCATATATTTATTCTTAGTTTATACAAGAGATACCTCAAAATATTCTGGCGTGAAAAGTTTTTCTGGATTTACGCTTATATGGTAAGTTGCTTTCACGAATCAACCCCAAAATAGTATCCAATCATGTTTTTGTTATATGATCCTTGATAGTGGCGTTCAAAGTCCAGAATATCCTGGTGAAATCGCTCGCCATGCTCCTCTGTTACGACCCAATTTTTCTCTTAAATTTAGCAAGATGATCATCAAGGATATGGACCTTAAGGGACATTCCTACAGCCCATTTTGCCATAGTTTCTTACCAAGATTTCAACAAGCTCTTCATAGTCTTCCAACTTGTGATTCCCAAGGAAGCCACAAATTACTACAACAAAGCTGTTCAAAGCTGCTTTTCTGTCCTAATCAGCTTCTTCGGGAATTCCTTGCACTCTATGATCTTTTTTGTGGTCCGACGAAGACACCAGCTTTGACCTTTGCCTCAGACAGCAGGGAAAAAGCCCTGCAGGTAGATGAAGGCTGAAGACTCCTTATCTAGAGCTGTGACAAACTGTTTCATGAGGCCTAATTTTAGGTGCAGTGGAGGAAACAATATTTTCTGGGGGTCCAACAGAGGCTCCCATTTGACATTCGTTTCTCCCTATACTGAATCCAGTCCGTCCGCTGTAGTCAATCTCGCCTTTGGTAGGGGTTCTAAGGAGAGCCCTGCTGTGCCCTACAGACAAAGGTAACATGAAAACTTGGTAAAAGCCGCCTTGGAGACCCATCAGGGTGACCACCATTTAAATCTTCGATAATTTTCCAATTGTGTTTTTCATATTTCAAGGCACTTGCAAAGGCTTTACGCTGCTGTTTTTTTCTTTGAGCTGCACCCAGTGAGCCAAGGGGAAGAGATGGATACATGTTCCCGTTATGAGTAGCACAGCTTTGAGACTCTTTTCGATGAGCTCTCAATGAAGAAACTCGCAGTGGCTACAGGTAATTCCAAGTGCCTCAAACAAACCTGTCACATTGTGGCAAAAGCAAAGCCCATCTTGACTAGCGAAAAAGAAGTTGAAAAAGAGTGGTGACGTTTCTCTGACTTGCGACTTTCAACATTCATTTCTTTTAAATTCCACTGTGAATACCAACGTCAAAAGTTCTGCATTGGACTTTGTGAAACCAAGATCTGATCAAGTTGTTGATATCTTCTTGGTTGGAGAAATATGAGTTTCTTTCCTCAGATACACTATATTCTGATCTACCACAACAAATATTCTGATTTTGCTGCTTTCTTCTGAAGATGACTGTCTTCCCTTTGGAGGAATGGTACAGGGAGCTCCAGGAGTGCGTGGCACTTGGGCAATGGATGACAGAAGGTCTGGAAATATTATCGATAGCAGGCTCATTTTTGCCAGTTCTACGCTTGGACAGAATCCACCAAAAAGAAGCAACAGCTGGAGTGGTCAGGTGCGACTCTCTTCGTGGGATTGCGAATTCATGGCTCCTATTCCCCCCCAGTACCAACCAGCGAAGAAAAACAATATACAAATTTAAATATCTTTCACTGGTTGTTATTAAAAAATACCGTATATATTACATAAATTCAAACTTTCAGTTAAAGATTCATTAGCAAATTCCAGAACAGTCCAAAAAAAAAATATATATTTATATAACTATATATATATATATATATATATATATATATATATATATATATATATATATATATATATATATATATATATATATATATATATATATATATATATATTATATATATATATATATATTTCATGTACAGTACCCATCACGGCCCACAGAGAAGCGGCCACACTGGGTTGAATAATCAACTCCATGGATGGGTCCTGGCTTATACATATTTTAAATGTCAAGAAAATTTGGATGGCAAAATGAATATTCAGTCAAAAATAAATAAAAAAAGATGTCCTTACATTATAAATAGTCCCTAATATTATGTCATAAAATTATATGCTATAAATAATATTCATTTCTTGAAGATTAGAGAAAATAGAGTTACTGTTAAAGTGGGAGGATTCAGATAAGATATAGGACATCCTTAGAAGGTGTTATGGACCAAAAAGTAGGAAAATCCCGACGGGGTGTATGGGGTCCAGTTGGGGACATTCAATGAAAGATATGGTGAACAGATTGCGGGATATAGCGACGGCAAAATTTTACATATTTGAAGGTTACCGTGACTTATACTTATTTTAAGTGATGTTAAAGTGAAATATGAAGGCGAGCGAGTATCAATTGGTGCAAGCACTTTCGTCAGTGAGAGGAAGACCACTCTTCAATGTTCGGATTTACATTTCTAAGTTTCGCCCCTCGCTGATCACTTGTTCAGCACTCTTGCCAACAAGACCGAAAGCCTTGTCGGTGAGTAGGATAATAATTAATCAGTTATGGGAGACGACCTTGTCGAATGGCATCCGGGGAGGTACCTAGAATATTTCGAAAAGAAGAGGCGGCTGGCCTCTCTGTCAGCAATTTCGTTGCCAGTTACCCATACGTGAAAGGAGTCCAACATAGTACAATTTGTTTCTTACGAGAGTGGAGCAGCTGAAGAAATTATTGTACAGCAGACACCATTGTTAGCTTTTAAATTAGAGTTTTAAGCACTTGGAGGGCCTGAGCGAATCTGATAAATGAACATGAGTGGTCTTGGTTGAGGAATAGAATTCGAGAAAGGGCAATCATTGTTATAGCCATTAATTCTGCCGTAAAACTTGAATCATGAGGAGGGGAGGGTATGATGAACTAATCAACTAAATATATTGATACCTGAGCTTACGTTCTCTGTATGTATTTCGTCATCTAAGTTGCCAGAACGTTCGAGAAATAAAAGTATGTAGTGCACTTAAAAATATTAATTTTCTCTGAAATGCAAATAAAACAGCTTGAAAACAGGGATGTCAAGGTAACAAAAGCAAAGTTTGAATGGATTATTATTATTTTTCTTTGCTTTCTACACAGAAGAAATTGGGAAATAATACTTTCAGAGCAAAGAAAAAAATTCTTTTTTTGTTACATAGTGAATAAAAGAAAGCTAACAAAAAATGAGATTAAAAGTATTCACAATTAAGTAAAAGTAGCTCCACACACATTTAAATTGCTTTTGATTAGCGAATTATCAAACATTATTTATTGTTCAGAAGACTGCAAATTAGAATCACGACAACAAATAACGTCATTGTATACATGCCACAACACTCGCTCGCCTATGACTGAATATCGACGAAAAAGAGAGAGTAAAAAGGAATAAAAAAAAAGGTTTGCTGTCGGAGGGGAGTCCAAACATCCGAGTTCCTGGGTCAAAAACAATAGGTGAAGTTCAGAGAAAGAGAGGTGATGTTAAACATAGTGGAAATTATAAAATAAATACTAAGAATGTTGCAGATAAGAATAAAAAAAAAAAGAACGTCTACCAGAGCAAGCTGGCGACGAAGTCTTAACTGCACTTACCCTATTACACAGAGGCAGGCAACTCCGATGGGGGGGGGGGCGATGGGGAAAATGGGCAAGTGGCATTGTTTGGATGACATCCTTCCAGAAATCTAAGAGACAGGGCTCTTGTTCCCCATTTAAAAAAATTAAAAAAATTTTTTTTTGAGCTGTGCTACTGCTTGCTACAGCCTGGTAGCTTGTGTCTGTATCATATGCAAAAATGGGGACGGTCTAAAGTGGGGGCGGCGGGGGCGTCCAACCTAGCCTAAAACATGTTCACACTGCGAAAGTACTCTGTCGTCGCTACTCGGCTCGAGAGTAATACTACATTAGAGTACCCACTGTGATGGTAAAAAGGGTAAATGGACCGCCGAACCACAGACAAAGGTACAACGCGACGTGGCAGAGGAAAGATCCTCGCTCAACTTAAACCACTTCCGTAGAGTTATAACTGCCCAATATAATATATTATATATTATATATTTAAAAGATAATAATATATAATATTATATATATTAACGATATATATATTTAATAAATATTAATATATAAGTACTATAGTATATATATATATAATATATACATATGATATATATTATATAATATAATATATATATATATTTCATTTCATTCTCACCACTAGTAGCCTCCAATGCCGAGTTCGTAAAGTACCCTGAATCCCGAAGATCGGGTAAATTTGGTCAGGGAAGTATTGTATGGTTTCTGGACCATGTAGTTTATATTATTGTTTAAGTGCAGGATATTTGAATGCCCGGTTATGCAAAGCAAAAACTGCTTTTCAGCGCAAGTGCAGTCAGGAGTGTCTTGCACCGCGGCGTGAGGTGGTTCCGCATCGCCTAATCTCGACCTTTCCGAAGTCGTAGAACATGAGACGAGTGGAGGTTTGTGATGTGAACTACTTGTTCTCGTGTATGTGTTGACTAAATGTTTGTAAATCAGGGTGTGATGTATTGTGAAGATTAGATAGATTAAAAGACTAAGTAGTTATTAGGTATTTAAATCTCTAGTACTTACAAGGAATAATTTCCTACTGATTGACCAATTTTTGTGTCCGTTCCACGGCGTAGCCGATATATATATATAATAATATAATTTATACTATATATATATAATTATATATAGATAATATATATAGTATATAATATATATATGTAATATATAATATAATATACTATTGTATATTGATATAATATATATAAGTATATATATAATAACCCGTATATTATATATATATATATATATATATAATATATATATATATATATCCTATATATTATATACATATATATACTATATAATATTATATATATATATAATATATATAATATATAATATAATATATTATCTATTATATATTGTATATAATATATATATAATATATATTATATATATATATAATAGTAGTATAGAGGCTATTGTATAAGCAGTTGACGTCCAAGGATGCGAATATCAACATAATTAATTTTTGTACGTTATTTTTAATAAAATTTTAGGGTATAATTTACTTAAATTTTGGGTACCTAACCTAACCAAATTAACCTAACTAACATATTATTTAACTGGAGTCAACCTCTAATAAATGTCCATATATATATAGATACTATGGTATATTTATATATATATAATATATATTATATATATATATAGTATATATATATATATATATATATCTATATTATATTATATTATATATAATATATAAATTGGAGAGAGATGAATGTGTTCGCGAGATAAGAAATTTGGGATTGTACCTTGGTTATAAAATTAGAATTGATGTTAAAAATTGATAAGAAAAATTATTATATAAATTTAAGTAAATAATGTACTGATATAATATAGCAATATAATAATATATATATATATATATATAATTTATATATATATATATATATATATATATAATATAATATATATAGTAATATATAATAAATATATATTATATAATAATATATATATATATAAATATAACACGAATACCAATTTGTGCATGATTTGTGGGTGGTGAAACCTGTCATGCATGGCATGACAGATCTGGTATGAAAAATGCGGTTTTACGTTTGGCATGACCGTGTATGGAGACCTTTACTTCTTCATTATATCAAATCAATTCCTAGAAGTCCATTAAATATTTTATTATTATTATATTATTATTATTATTATTATTATTATTATTATTATTATTATTATTATATATTATGATTATATTATGTTTATTATTATCCTTTTTTTAAGATTCGATCCAATTATGGATTGTAACATTGCTCAAAATTTCAATTTTATCACTTTTTTATATTCTTAAAACACCAGTTTACATATTAAATATGTGGATAATGGATTGAATTGATACCGAGAGTTGTGACAAAAGAGATTAATTTTATGAAAAGCAGACGACCTCCTTTGTCGGCTGAAATTAGTCAAACGTACGGGGTCGTGATGTGGTACTTAGGTCTGAAGTAGGATTCATGTGCATGGCAAGTAGCATAATATGATTTGCGATTGCAACTAAGAAGGTGAGTTGAATAGTTTGTTCAATTATAGTAATTTTGTAGTGGTGTACTTTTGTGTATGTAGCCTAAAAAAAACATCCACCATTAAGAAAGAGTGCATCTTTATTTACTGCGTGGGTGAAAGTTATGACGCATCAATTGCGCAGGAAGATGAAAAAAAAATTAACGTGAGCTAATAATAATTATAAATTCTTGTGATTATTGTGGAGGCACGAAATGAAAAGATTGCAAGAAAGGGACAATAAACTGGTATGTTACTATTCATTCAAATTCTGTTGAGGACGAATCAAGCAAGTTGCCCGTTATTCATTGGGATGGATCATTAAATCATAAGCAATGGGAATACAATAATGTTCTAAAATTTTTTGCTAAGATGAAGCATATATATTAAGGATTATTTGAATAAGTGTGCAATAACATTTGATGTGAATGGTTATCAATGATACATAAAAAATTAGAATTAGAGCCAAAATTCTGAGAGGAGATAGCTACTTTAGTAGAATGTAAGAATTCAACAATAATGCCTTTAGAAGAGAGAAGAGACGAGAAAGAAGAAGAAGAAGCACGGTTAGTCCGAAGCTTTTTTTACTGCCATTCTCCTGGAATCTGTCCTTTACCTACGAGAGCCTCAAAGTTAGTTAGGTAGGGAATTGTGGGTAATTTCAAACCGGTTTTCGGGGAGTGAGGTCTGTGCCATGGCTTACCCGAGAACTTTGTGAAATACAAGATTTTTTTTTTTTTTATTAGCAAGGGGCAAACCTAACGAGTTCCGGATAACAGCTTTAAAATGCGATATCTTCCACACCATTGAAATTCTATTGTTTAGAGTCTCTCTATGGCTACAAGATTTTGGAAACTTTAAAAAATATTGCGAAACGTATTCAGCTACCACCGGCGAATATGTCGTTTAACACGTCCTACACACCCCTGATTAATTCTTCAAGAGATCAAATTAAAAAGGGCTTGGAAACAATAGTTGTCTTGCTTGATGTCAATTATAATAGAGAACAATAACTTAGATTAACAAATCTTATGGTTTCATCAATAAATAGGTAGTGAAATCGCCGATAAAACCATAGTGCGGCCTTCAAAATATAGTATACTATATATTATATACTATATATATATATATATATATTATATATAATATATAAATTAATATAGTATATATATATAATAATATAATGATATATATATATATATCGTATTATATATATATATATATATTATATATTATATTATATATATATATATACTATATATAATATATCAGGGGTCACACTAAAATTTTTGTAATTTTGATTTCCTTCCCTTTTTCCCTGATTTTCCCTGACAAATTTTTTTACTAACTTTTGGCTGTATAAAAATCTATTGAATTAATTATTGCTGCCTATATTACTCAGTTCATACATAAATTAATTTGATAACTTACTTTAAAGTTCTGTTTCAATAAAATGAATGAATTTAAAAATAAATATTTATAATTTTTTTAGTAATAAGCCTATCCCTTACCCATAGCCGTCCACAAGCACACCTTTTTTTTTCTATTTTTTTCAACGAAAAAAAACATTTTATCCTTATACATAAACCGGAAAATAAAGTTAAAAGCTTATATTAATTAGCCTAGGAGAAAGAAGTGAACAAGGCTAAAGAGGAGAGGTCTGGTGCTGAACCCTCAGGTTTGATTTCAGAGACTTTTTTCTTCTCCAGACGCATCAGAGCTGAACTGTTGTTTCATAGCGTCTTCTTGTTAAAGCCTTCAGTTTTAACATCTTTTCTTCGCTCTTCACCGTCTTATTTGCATCTGTACTGGATTAATATCTCTTCCTTTCCAACACCGTTTTTTATTCATCCTTCTTTCTTTCTTTTGTTTTGACCTCTTGCTCAGCAATGTTCTTCAATCATCTCCTATGGGCTAGCTCTACCATTCTCCGTCATACACTCCTTTTTCGACGTGATCGACTTTCAATGACACTCAAACCTTTCTAGCAGCGCATCTTATACGAACGAACATTGTTCACTGTTCTTTGCAGCAAACACCACTCAGACTATTTTCTTTTCAGATCTCACCACTAAAATTGCTTAAATTTATAGAAAACCCTCTGCCCTTCCACTTCCGCATTTCCATGCACTATAAAAATATCAAGTCCTGAGATTATCATAAATTTCGCCCACAATTCGTCGATAACATTGATTCTCCAGGCTTTAGAAGAAAAAAAACTCATCAACTCCTCTTAGAAGGACAATCACATCGAAATAAATATTTTGAATTTTTATAAATTCAATGGGTAGGAATGAGTGCCTTCTTAAGTGCAAGAGAGCTATATGTGCTGTTTTCTCAAATTTGCACAACAGAATTTGTGATTCAGTTATTGGTGTCAATGCCTCTAGCAATTAAAACAGTTCAAATCTTTCATTTCCCTTGTTCTGGGCTGAATGCTGAAAAACATATGCTACGCGCGATCCATATTGGATGATGAGGCTTTGACAGCTTTTGCTACTGTTCAGAGGATATCTTCTTTCCCTAATATCTGGTTTCCTGTCATTGTTGATTTCGCACGTCTCGGCATTCCAAGTTTGGTTGTCATTTGTAAATCTACAATTGCAAAAAGGCTTCGTTTTGGTTTTAGCAGAGGCATTTTACCTGGACCTAAGAAAAATTCTTCCATTAGATTTAAGTACTGCAGACACCTTGTAAATTTCTGTGAACAGAAAGTGCAAACCAAGGTTCAGTGTTGACCGTCCAACAGCTGGTCTTAAAAGGGTTAAGCTTTTTTTTCTTGCTTGAAGTCAATTTATAAAAAAATAATGAAATACCTGTCATCACGCCACAAAAATGAAATTTATACCAAATAAAACCTCATAAAAAAAATAAAAAATGCGTTAAAGGTAATAAGAAATTGCATATTATTGTATCCAAAAAGGAAATACCATACTATAGTCATTAAGTCTATCAGTCTATAAAACGACATCACATATACCAAATCACCTTGCAATCGGAAGGATGAACTTGGAACAACTTCCTCGAACAGAGCAAATAGGAGAAAGCACATAGTAGTTAATAGTGAACTTAAACATAGAAAGACAACAGGATAACGACAGTTAAAGCTTTTATGGCAAAATGTCATCCTCACACTATCCCTTTTTCTATTCAACCAATGTTTTTTTTAAAAGCACTCCAAAACCAGAAATACGGAAAAAATAAAATATATCAGAAATATGTAACACATGGTCCATGGGATCATTCTTCATATGTTTTTAAAAATTTTATTTTTACACATTTCCCCGTCCTAAAATTTTCCTGACTTTTTGGAATTTCCCTGATTTTCACAACTATTTTAGAAAGAAAAAGAACAGAGTTTCCCCCATTCTGATTTCTCCTCTCCTTTTCTCCCGGTCTGACCATCTCAAATTTTTTTTTCTTTTTTTTTTTTTCCTGACTTTCCCCGTCTCCCTGATTTCCAGAAAAGTTCTACACAATAAGACTGTTATATATATAATTATATATATATATAGTAATATATTATATTATATATATATAATAATATAATTATATTATATATATATCTATAATATATATATATATATTAATAATATATATATTATAACTTTAAGATTTGGGGGTAACTTTTGAAAAAAAAAATAAAATTTGTTGTCACATTTTACTCTAACTAACTCTTTTTTTTCTAATAACCCACTAAACTTGAATTTCAAAACTATTTAGGCCCTAAATAAATCTCGTTAGTACTGTTATCAACCCTGATGATATGGTGGCTCTTCTGTCTTTTTTTTTTTTTTTTTTATTTTTTTTTTTTTTTTTTTTTTTTTTTTTTTTTTCTGTTCAATTGTTTTTGAAAAATGGGTCGGTTTGGGGGTAACTTTCTGGAACAGGTGTTCCAAAAGTTAACCCAACCCTGCCTTATTTGAATGTTATATATTATATATTATGCTTTTCCATTATATTATATTATATGTTATATTAAATAAATGGCTTTTGAGCATAAATATATGTATATTATGTACATATAAGTTGAATTCTTTTTTTAAACATTTGTAAAGGGGTCACTAGGTATCACACAATCCAAACGACTGTCAATTTTTTTTGCTTGGTTTAAACACTTGTTCTAAAATAAACTTTTTCTTAACATAATTATTCAATTTCAATATTAATTTAATTAAAAGTAAATTAGTCTTAAGTGAGTAGGTTTTACATTTATTGAGATTTACGCGGCTCTTAACTTATAGCTTATTTATATAAGTATATATTATATATATAGATATATATCAATATATATATATATATATATTATATATATTATATATATATATATATATATATATCATTATATTTTTTATTTATTTTATTTATTTTTTTAATTGGGGTTTGGGATCAAATGCAACTTGTTTGTTCTTCAACAATCAACAGCAATTAGTGGGTTGTTTGATCAAAAGGTGGACAGCAATCTGTGTCAAATATTTATTTTTAGAACATTGTAGATTTGTTGTTGGGGTATGTCTGATTGTTAATCCTCAACTCTAGTATTATACTCGCATGTGAGTTTTAGAGGATTGAAGAAACTTACATTTCAAAATGGTTGGGGGTTTAATAAGTAAATATTAAATAAATAAAAAAACAAATAAATATATAATAATTTCTTTACTTTTATCAATTCCATTAACTTTTGAAAACACACTTATAGAGCGTTCAATTTTACCCAACATGTTGTTCAAAGTTACGCCCCCCCCCTATTTTAGCTTAGTAATTTACTAACCTTTTGAAAGACCCTCCCCAAATAAAAAAAATTTTTCGGCCCTAGTGTAGGTGGTTTTTTTTGATACCTGATGACATAGCGATCGAAAACAAAATGTGACGGCAATTTTAATCTTTTTTTCTGAGAAAAAAAAAGTTTCCTTTACATTTTTTTAGCAAAATTTTTTTTTTTACATATTTTTTCCAGTAAAAAGACCCAACTCCCACTTAAGTTTGAAGCCCATTCGTCGCTTTTCTTCTTAGTTCAATACATTGAAACCGGCTAATCCCTCTAACCTTCAAAAAAATAAAAAAGAAAATCATCATCTATCTACACCAAATACTTTGTGAGTTATAAAATGAAAAAACAGGTAAGGGGGGTCGATTTTGTTCAATGTTTCTATGTTAGTTAACCTCAATCTTACGAATATTATATATTATATATTAATATAATAGATATAATATATATATATATATATATGATATAGTAATATACTATAATATATAATATATATATATATTATATATAATAATATATATGATCATCTGATAGACTGTTGCAACCCAGCAGATTAGATTAAGCAATTAATTAAATGGGCTTGAATTGCAGAAGTGAATAAGGGTTTTTCTTTGCTTTCAAAGCTTCTTATTTAAAATCATGCAAGTGATCAGCATAATGTATTGACAGATCGAGTGAGTGAATTCAATTTTATTAGTATTAATCATACATTGCGCACAGTATTTAAAGTTCTCTTCGATAAAACACAATCCTAATTCAAAGCCCATAATTTTACATATATCCAAAATCCCGCCGTCCCAACATGATAATGAATTAGGCACTGAGCATTTTGATTATATCGCTGCCTGAGTTTGCGTATATAAATTGGCTCGTTACGTGGGCATTAATATACTTGGTATAGGTAAAAGAAACACAAGGATTGTCATCAATAGTTATTATTAATTAATTGATTGATTCGATAAGTAGAATCTATTGGAGAGACTTTCTGTGAAAGCAATGCCTCCTGCCAATTCCTCTCTCGCTCTTCGTGGACTTCTCACACAATAAGGCTGATTCATTGAGGCCATCATCAAAATACGCTTTATCCCAATTTCGAAAATCTCGGCCTCGCCTTTTGGTTGGAATTTAACATGACTTTTATAGATATTTAAGGCGGTACATTTGTTGATATGGGGAAATGGAAATATGCGCCAGATCAAAAATGGTGAAAAATCCACTGGAGTGTTCTGCAATGAATTGCAAAGCGACATAACCGATTGCTATTGGCTGAGTTAATTTTGGCAATTATCATTGGCAGTCTAAGTAACCCTATAAATCTATTTATAGTTATTAACATAATATGTGGTCAGAAAGAATAGGAAAATGGAAAAACACTACATATAGTTACCTAGATTCGGTTGTATCCAGAGGGAAGAATGTAATGCTACTGTAATAAAAATTATTTTATCTCCCGTTAGAATTGCAATGCTCCAATATAACTACCTACAATTTCTTTTCTCGACATCCTCTTGAATTTTGCTTTTTCTGTGATGAATTTCTTCTTCGTTTCAAAATAAATTTTAAAAAAACGTGCAAAACTCTCAAGGTAGGTCATGCTCTTCGGCAGACAATTCAGATGCAATCTGATCAAATCAAACACATTCGTGTCTAGAAATGAAGGAATATAGCTTCTTCCTTGTATTTGCAGTTATGTAATTCTCGCATTTAGTTGTTTCATTTTCCTTAATGTTTAACAACAGGTTGAATCTTTTTCGCCTTTTTTTTATTTTTTTTTTTTTTATTTTTTTTCTTGTGAAGCCTGTCTTCGTTTACAAAGGGACAAAATAATCGAATTGGAGACTTTTTAACTCGATTAGGCAGCAATTTTCTGCCAGCATAGCTGAGCTTTGAGCGTGAAGGGTTCCTCGTACGTTAACTCCCGTTTTCCTTACTGTGTTCTCTCTTTCTGTTCTTTTCAACAAAAAAAACATTTTGTTTTCAATAAGAAACGTCCAAATTTTCTCTATTGTAAATCCTGAAACTCTGTTAGCCGTACGTTAAAGAAAAATGATGAAACATTTTTTTTATTGTTTAATACATTTCTTTTTTTTGTTCATTTCCTAATTCATTAGTTCTTTCTATATGCATTTATGTTTTTTCATTTGTTCCTTTTCTTCATCTCCTAATTCATTTGTTTTTTTGTTCATCTTCGCCCTTTTTAATTCTCTTTCTTTCTCTCTCTCTCTTTTTTTTTTTTTTTTTTCTTCGTTCAAACATATTCTTTCATCAGCTGGGCGATTGTTTTTCTATGGGTTAAATGGCCCTGGTACAAAAGGAATTCACACAAGGAGAGCGGGTGGCTTTTTTTTTGTACCACATCGCCATTTGGGGTTTGCACTTTGTGTGGGTGAGGAAGCAAAGCTCTGCCGGTCAGCTTCTTCCCACAATTTTTTTTTTCCGTATACTAATAAGACTTCGTAGGGGGTTTTGATGCTGTAAATGATACCGATTTTTACGTATATTTCTTTCAAAATGTTTATAAATTTTTTTTTTTTTATAAATTAGGATAGAATAACAAGGGGCTACTAAAGAGAGGGAAATTTATTGAATAATAAGCACATCAGGAATTCCTAATCATATAATCATATGCAGGCAATATATATAATTTTTTAATCAAGTAGTACAAAAGCGTTCCCAATTGTATTGCAATAAGCTTTGTCTCGTGGTGAGCTGCTCGCTTTCACATTCTTTTTATTATCTAAAACCTATAACTATGTTTTATTACATTTTGACATATAAATATAATTCGATAAATTCGTTTGGCGAAGGAAAAGATTTTGCCTTCTACTTTTCCCTGCTATCGATGGATACTTGACTGGCAGCAACACTGCTTGGGTTGCGCAAATAAAGGTTTCCACGGGCGGTAGTATCTAGGAATAGCACGAAGTAAATGCCTCCTATCGCTTCACTGCGTATGCTTATTAGTAATCAAATAATATGTCATGGAAAGTTAAATTAGAAAACCTTTATAATTATGAGAATTTAAATTACCTTGTGTTACAGCATTACTTATTTCTTCAAATCTAAGGTATAAATTCTACAATTTTCATTTTGTTCATTTTTTTTTTTTTTTTTTTTTCCCTTACAATTTCAGAAATATTTTACCACATCAAAATGCACCCTGATATTACGATAAAATTTTTATTTTGAAAAAAAACATCATTTTATAAATTACATATTCAATTTTGATAATATTTTTTAATCAACACATCGATTATTTTTAAATTTGCATTCGGTGTTACTGTTTGTATTTTAATATTTATCTTTGTATTTTCATCACCGCTCGAATATTTGTGAGCTCTGCCTATGAGTATTAGTGGTGATATTATATTATTATTCTTAATATTATTATTTTTTTTTTCTAAGTTTTAATGATTATCCTTAAACTTATTTTATTCAAAGCTGTATAGGATTATTTAAAAAATATAAAAGTTTATTTTAATTTTTCTTGTTATTTAATAAAATTTTTTATTTTTATTTTATTCCGGTAACTCTTTCTGCGCAAGCTTACCTGCGCAGGTTCGAGATTGTGGAAGTCCCGGGCAAAAGTGGGGGAGAATGATGGTTTGTAGTCGACTTCCCTCCCCCCCCGTCCGTGGGGCATGAGTAGGGAGTTGAGTTTCCCGGGTATCAACTTTGAAAAGTTGGGCTGCTTTTCGCTTATGGAGATGTTAGCATATCTGGGGTATATTCTAATGAACATTGTTCAACTGTTTCGAAAGACTCCAAAAGTTTGAGAGTTTTGAATCGATCTTGAATGAATTTAGTAAAATTTGGATAACCTTCAAAAGCTCCCGAAGTAACTTTTCTCTTCTTAAAATTACATTTTTCACTTACTCTGGAGCAGTTTTTAGCTCTCTAGATTTTTGTTTAAAAGAAGAAAGAAAGTTTCTTTAAGTTGAGACCATTTTTTTTGTTTTCAATATGTTTAGGCTAAATTGCTCTTCGACTTAAATGTTGGGTTGGTAACAGAATAATTCCGTTACAGAGAGCTCGTTTTAACATTTCTAGTTTTTTTTTTTTTCTTCTTTATTTTATTTGGGACTTTTGTAATTCCACAATTATTGTGTGTTGATATATTTTTGGAATCGTTTCACGCAAGAATTTTCCTTTTATTGATAAATATTTCAGCTATGATTTCCACTTTTTTTTTTTTCATAAATTTTCAAAATGCACTGCCCTTTTACTTTCTTTGGTCACTCGTTTTTAATAGAAAATTTTTAGGCCCATATTCAGAATGGTACTATCTTTTATTGCAGGTTGCAATCGTATTGCAGCGTTTGCAAGGTAGTTGTCAAGGTACTATAGGTGTCGCTCCCAAAAATGGAAAATATGCACTGGCTATTGCAACCTAGGCAGATTAGATTATTAAATCTATTAAATGGGGTGTATTTCAGTGAGAAAAGTCTTTTTTCCTGCTTTCAAAGTTTTATTAATTAAATATGCAAGTGAAATAATGGGTATGACAGATGATTATAATCAATTTTATAATTTATAATATTACAAAGTATTTAACTTTTATAAAACACAATAATAAAGCCCATATTATATATCTCGCAATCCGCCGGCTTAAAATGATAATTATTAGCACTGAAGCATTTTGATTATCTGCTGCTGATTGGTATATGAAATTGCATTTGTTATGTTGGCGCAAATTAAATTAGTACCTTGGTATAATAAGACAACATCTCAACGACGACTTTCAACCAATAGGTTATTATATAATACATCTGATATCCGATAAGCTAAGAACACTTATTGAGAGATGCTGTGAGCATCCTCGCATGCCCACAAATTCTCACACCCTGGGTGTGGGGGGAAGACGTCTCGAACTAAATGCGGTGAAGGCCGTGGTCAGTGCGGAGAGAGGGCGGGCCAGCCCAGCCCCTTCTCCATTTCCAAATACTCCTCGCCGTCGCTCCGCCCCCGGCACGCGGGCGTGAATGTGGGGTTGCAGAGAAGGTTTTTAAAACACTTTTAAGATTTATTTAGGGCGCATTTTGTTGATATGGGAAATCGGAAAATCCAGATCATATATATATAATAATAATATAAATATAATATTATAATAATCTAAATATATATATAACATTATACATATATATCATATATATTATTAATATATATAATATATAGTTATAGTATATAATTAATAGTATTTATATAATATATTAATAAATATACTATATATATATATATATATAATTATATTAT
>JABUQX010060498.1:0-7500 GCA_015478945.1 Trachelipus rathkii
ACTGCATAGATTTGGGGAGCTGAGTTATATATAAATCGACGAGACTAACTCGATGTGTGCATTTCATAATTCAAGAGCCTCTTACGATCAAACACTTTAAAGAACGTTATTTAGTCAGATATCTCCTGTTGTAACATTATCGCAAGTTTTTTAAATTATTCTACTACATGAGGATTTTCAACAATCAATGACTTATTCAATCGAAGTAAGTGTTTTTCTTAATAATATATCTCATTTAAAATGAAACATTAGCACATTGATCAATAATAACGTAAATAATATACGTTATTAATTTAACAATAGAGGTAATGATTTATCCATATAGTCTAAAAAAAGTTGAATTCTTTTCAGAATACTGCTGAATATACTTCCCTACACGTTGGGTAAAAGCCTCTTTCCGTGTCGTTATCGACGCTATGCGTTAAAAATGGGTATGTTGCTGTTGTTACTGTGTTGATATATTTAATATAAGGAATGAGAAATACTATGTTAAACTAATATATTACTGACATAGAGGCCTAATTGCAAGCAAACTTAACCTTAATTGTCTAATATATCATAAATAATAATGACTTTAAATTCCAGGCTAGTCCTTCAAGATGATGATTGCTGCTAATAAGAAGAGGAAGACCACTATAACAGACATAAGCACATCATTGTAGAGACTAAAAAGTCGATTGGTAACGTCATCATATGAAGTAAGAGGTTGATTGATGAAAAACTTCTTCATGCGAACCAGAGAGATTCTTAGGAAGCGTCTATATCGCATATGGTTGTTAGTGAAGTTGTTTGATGGCTGTATTGAAATAGAGCTTAGAATGATGATAGTAAGCACGTATGAGGTATGGAATAATTTCACTTTTGCGATGACTCAGTCACTGACCGGAAATATTATGTCAAACATCAGTTATATGGATATATTAGGACACAATATTGCGTGAAAGATGAGAGACCCTTGGAGGGTTCGTTCCATTCAGGTGTACAAGGCAACCTTTACCAACTTCAAAGTAGCAGCTACGGTGGTCATGAATAGCAAAAGGAAAAGTGTAATGAGTAAACACCGATACATTTGAGCTACAATCTTGTTTAAACGGTCGGTACATATTTAAGTAAGTTCATCTAGAGAAAGGTGCTGTAGGCTGTGCTTTCAAAGCTGTTGTTCTGTTTAGGAAAATAGCTCGTGAATGTGTAGAGTCCAGAGGTATTCATTCATATACAATCGAGAAAGAGGCAGAAGCATTAGCTAAAAAATGTGGTATGGAATATACAGATTCTTTCATAGTAACAGACTTTGAAAAAATCGAGAATGTCGAAAAATGCCGTATAGTCGTATTTGGTCCTGAAGGTAACGAGTAAAGATACTTTATAATCCCTCTAATGAGAACAGAGACGATCCCTTATACATTATAGGCCATGATGGAGTAAATCATTACTATGCTATAACAGAAGATAAGCTAAAGTTATGTTTTGAGAACACCAAAAAGCATAAGGCGTATATGAATGGCATCTTTTGCACTTATTGCTATACTTTCAATAGTAATAATATCGCGCATAAATTAGACTGTGAACATTATGGATGTAGACAGTGCCTAGACGATAAGTGTAGAGGTTCATTCAGCCACGATGGTATATTCCATGAATGTCGTGAATGTAATCGTGAATTTTATAATGCATTCTGTTTTAAAAAACACCAAGATAATAACACGTGCAAGAAAATTAAGATTTGTACACTCTGTCTTGAGCAAATAGAGGCTGATCGTAAAGGTAGTTTCAAACACGATTGCACAAAAGCCTTTTGTACTATATGTAAAGAAAAATACGAGCCTAGAGAAGACGAATATCATATATGCTACATGAAGAAAAAGAAAAATAAGAAGAAGGATGATAAGAAAGATACTGATCCGGTGGTTTATACATGTTACTATGATATCGAGACATACCAGGAAAGATAAAGGTTTATGAATGATAAGGGAAGAAGAATAATAGAATTGAGTCTTAATTTACTAAGTATCCAGTTGAAACGAGAAGGATGCATCGATACGCAAGGGAACCGATGGAATGATAACATCGGGAGGAGGGAAACGAAGAACATTTAAATATTCTTGGGAAAAAGAAGACATCATAGCCAACCCAGTTCATTGGAATTACGAGGGAGCTTTTCAAGTAAAAATACCTAAATCGAAAGTTAATTGTGACAGCACAAATGGTGGTAAATTTTGATCATCGCAGTTCGTATACGCTGCATTATTGACCCACCCAAGCTCAAAATCTATCAGCAGCAGTCCTATAAAAAGAGGCAATAAAATCATTTCAATGGGTTCGAATGGAAATATAGTCTTCAGGGATACATTATTATTTACACCATGTGCATTGAAAAGCTTGCCTAAATGCATGGGTGTCTGTGAAAAAGACAATTCCAAGGGTTTCTTTCCCTATACATTTTTAAATGAAAGCACCTTGAATTATAAAGGACTTATTCCAGATAAGAAATTCTTCGAAGTAGAAAAAATGTCAACAAATGAAAGACAAGAATTTGAAGAGTACTATAATAAGTTTATAGGCAAAGAATACAATATTTATGAAGAATGTGAAAAGTACTGTGCCCAAGATGTTAATATACTAAGAAAATGTTTTGAGAAGTTTAGAGGTAGCTTCATTAAAGAATTTGATATAGATTGTCTAGATAACAACACAACAATTGCATCTTTATGTTTTACACTTTATAAAAATGTGTTTATGCCTGAGGAAAAAATTACTATTCTAGGTCGAGAGAACCCTAAACCTTTCACCTACGAAGCAATTCGCTGGCTCTTGTATCAAGAAAAATTGAACAATATAAACATAAGGCACGCACGAAACGGTGGAGAGAAAGGGTTCAAAATTAAGAACAAGTGGCTTTACCCTGATGGGTTCGGGTATGTAAATGGAGTAAAAACTGCTTTCCTATACCATGGTTGTGCATGGCATGGTCATAAAGGCTGTAATAAAGGAAAAGGTACGCTGCATGGCGTATCGGCTGTGGATCGCTACAATCTCACCATGAAACAAGAAGATAGGTATAAAGAAGCCGGGTTTAATGTCATACGTGTGTGGGAATGTGAATGGAAAATGCAAAAAGAAGAAATTATTCAAGATCCTAATCATACCGATAAAAATATAAGCATTAGTGAATATATTCAACGTCTTAGCAACGATGTTGTTAAATAAACAGGCTGCATAATTGAATGATTCATTGCTTGGAAGGTCGTACATGACACCTTCCGTACATTAGGGGACTATCCTCCACTTAAAGCCAGATAGATATGTATTTAGACATCCATCAGCTTTATCCTTATGTAGAAACCCGAATGAAATACCGTTTGTGGTCCCCCAGAAAAAACTAAGTAGGTGGATATAAGTACAGACATTGAATCAATTCAAGACTGGACCGAACCGACAAATATTTCGGGCACAGCTACATTAAGATTCTTTCCTCAAGACTTTATACATCCCTGTTCCTGCTGGAACGCGCAAAACTAAACTAATTATTTTCCACTCTGTGTAAAATGTGTTAAAGATAATAGCTCAAAATGCATCATGGGATGTAGAATGAACGAGCCATGGAAGGTGTATAACAACACTGAAATCTCAATTTGGCTATAGAGACTGTTGGGTTAACGAAAATACTTAAAACTATTTGAGGGTTCTGGGACCGTTTAAAGAGGAAGGGATTTTTATTGAGAGGAATATCGCTGAACCACTCCTAAAAAATAAGACAGAGGCCATCAGGTCTACCAATAATATTCACTGAGGATGAATCTTGACTTTCGAGGAAAAACTTAAAGAGTTTATCCGTCTTTTCAAAGAAAAGGAAGGTGTCGTACTTGATATTAACAATATCAAGAAAAATCCTGGGATGCGATTCATTGCAAAATTGTGTCTCAATTCTCTTTGGGGGAAATTTGCACAAAATACACCTACAAGAGAAGATGTAGTATGTACTAGTGATAAACAAGTATGGGAACTAATAAACCAAAGCGATATTGAAGTCCCTTGCGTTATTCCAATAGGCAGTAAATATGTTGTGACAGTTGTAAAAAATGCGCTAGCCGAACGATCGTCAACTGCTACAAATATTCCTATTGCTGCATTTACAACTGCATATGCACGTATAAAATTATATGAGTTACTTAAAAGTCAAACAAAGGGCATTGTACTGCGATATAGACTCTTGTATTTTTGTCGCTGGAGAAAACGATGAAGTGTTCCTGAAACAGGAAACTTTTTAGGTGAACTAACAGATGAAAATAGCAGATTAATTGGTCTGGGCATACGGTCGATTCCTTTGTGTGACAGGGCCAAAGTCTTATGCTGTTAGAATAAGAACCGCTGATGGAAATATAAAATATATTGTAAAGGCCAAAGGCCTTACAATCAATAAAGATACAAAAGATACTATCAATTTTGAAAAACTGTTAAAGTTGGTGTATGATCATAGTTCTGAAAATAGTACAGGCCATGATGAGTCATTGTATGATGATATCAAAAACTATGATGTTACAGTGAAAGCAATGAATGAAATACAATTGGAATAATGTCGATGAAGATGACGCACGAGACGATGACCTACCTCATAAAAAGGCAGCTCGAATAGACGAATCACAGAATCCTAATGCTAATTTACACGGGAGTAACAGAGGAGGGTTATGCTATAGTATTCCTACCACAACTTTTCAACCTGGGAAATATGGAGGTGTTAGTATTGTATCCGGGACCAAGATGATGCAACATACAGCTGACTAAGCGGTTTTCTATCAAACTTCTTTCGACAGCCTCATTATGGTTATAAGGGTACATTAATTTCCATTTAATATATTATAAATATTATCTATGTTCTAACTGTATATATGTTTCACGCACTCTAGTTTAACCAACGCGAATAATAAAATTGTAAATAATAAAAGTTATTCTTTATTACCCTTACCTAGAAATCATTTTTTCATGTTTCGTGTTGATTATTTTCTGGAAAGGGGCGGAGCCTAAAGAAGAGATAAGCGCTAAAAAATATTTCGGTGTTACTATTGCGTAAGTGTTTTACGGTATGTGTGTGGTGTGTATGTGTGTGTGTGTATGTGTGTGTGTGTGTGTGTGTGTGTGTGGTGTGTGTGTGTGTGTGGGCAGATGTTAGGTTTGTTATGTTCATATATATAATATATATATATAATATATAATAATTATATAAATATATATATATATATATATATATAATATATATAATATATATATATATATATATATATATATATATATATAGTAATAATATATCTATATATATATTATATATATATATATATTATATATATAATATATATATATATATATATAATATATATATATAGTTGATATAATAATAATAATAATAATAATAATAATAATAATAATGAAATAATAATAATATAATAATAATAATATAATAATAAATAATATAATAAAACTACTGTTTAAGATAAAAAGCAGATGTTAAGTAAGGACAAAAATAATAATCTCGTCACCCATCTCATGTGTCAAAAGATATTAAGATTAATAGAGTCATTCCTCGAATTTCATTGGCTGACGTGATGCCTTGCAAATACCGTTCTCTGATTGGTTACCTGAGCGTCACTAAATTGCGTAATGTTAGGTGTCCTGGTAGAAGAACAATTTATCCTACCCAATGATTTAGTTGTGGACCTGCAGGCAAAGTGATCGCACGCGTTATTGGTATTTGTGAGATCTATGGGACATAATATAATAATACATAATAATAATAATATTATATGATAATGATAATGATAATGATAATGGTAAGATACATGATAATGATAATGATAATGATAATGATAATGATAATGATAATGATAATGATAATGATAAATATCATGATAATAATAATGATAATGATATGATAATGATCATGATAATGAAATGATAATGATAATGATAAATGATAATGATAATGAAATAATAATAATAATAAAATATAATCATATAACTAATAATAATAATAATAATAATAATAATAATAAATAATAATACTAATATAATAAATAATATAATATATAATAATAATAATAATAAATTAATAATAATAATATTTTGTGCGGTTGTGTACTAGTTAAGATTGAGAATTGGCTATGTTTGAACCTTCTGCTGGTTAGTTGAAACTTCTAATTTTAGTTACCTGGTTAATGAATGCTGTATGTCAGTTAGGCTAGGATGAGATATATTTTTGTTTAGTTTTCCAATATTTACAATGTTAATGTAAATTAACATGTTTGAAAAGGTGTTGTATATTTTCATTTAACTTGAACGTTTGATAATATTTACAACAAAAGCAACAACAACGACAACACACAGACAACACCAAACACAACAACATCAACAACTGCAACAAATGCAACAACAGCAACAGCAAAGTTTCAACAGCAACAACTACAGCAAAGAATTTATTTTGTTATGTTATAATACAAAAAGATATTTATAATATGACTTGATCAATAGATCATAGATCAATAGATCAATGATCAATAGATCACAGATGGACAGAAGGGTAGGAGGGTGGGGTGGGTGGTTTGATTAACTGATTTACTGATTTACTGCTTTAAGGTATGTAAAAATGCAAATTTTTAAGTTATAAACATAAAAAGAATAAATTTTTTAGTAAAAACAAAATGTTTAAAGAAAAGAAAACAAAAATAAATAAAAATTTGAAAAATAAAGTAAGAAAAATAAATTTAAATAAAAAATTAAAAAATTAAAATAAAAAAAAATTAAACACAAGAATAAATGTAAAATAAAAATAAATAAAAAAAAAAAAAAAAAAAAAAAAAAAAAAAAAAAAAAAATTAAAAAAAAAAAAATAAAAAAAAAAATTAAAATAAAAAAATTAAACACAAAGTATAAATGTAAAATAAAAACTTATAAAAAAAATAAAGTTAAAAAAATAAATTTAAATAAAAAAAAAAAAAAAAAAAAAAAAAAAAATTAAAAAAAAAAAAATTAAACACAAAGTATAAATGTAAAATAAAACTTATAAAAAAATAAAGTTAGAAAATAAATTGAATAAAAAACAAACAAAAAATTATATTAGTTAATCGTTTAGAAAAAGAAAATGAGAATTTGAAAATATAAATGTCAGGTCTTCAACATTTAGAAAACGGGTTATCTTTGGCAAGTGGCAATGCAATTGACGAACATGTACATTGATAGAACAGAGGCAGTATGTGCACAGTAATGAATTGTATTATTAACCCCGCATGTTTACTCACTCGGCACCGCACTGGGCTTCCAGCACCGGTGCCGGTTACAACTCCAATCCTCTGACTCTATTCTTTCCTTACTCCCACTTCCTCTATTCTTCTTTCTCTGTTTTGCCATTCCAGTGCATTTTTTTCCAAGTCGGGACCCCCCTATCCGTTGGGGTTCCAGGAACCAACCCTTACGTGACTTATAACCGTCATATTTTCGAGATGCTACAACCTT
>JABUQX010060498.1:12500-17500 GCA_015478945.1 Trachelipus rathkii
TGTGCCCAGATTAATAATTTATAGGTTTTGAATATGCAAACTGCAGGTAAAAAATCAAATTGTAAAATAGGGTTAATTGAAACTTAAAATAGAAGAATGATTTACGTATGGGAAAGGTAATTTTAATTCAAAAGTTAGAGTAGAGTAAGCCCAAAGTCCTAGAGGAAAAGGCCGACTTCCTCCGGAATTCCGGAAAGCATAGTTTAATGTTCGGGATGAGAGAGAAGAGAGAGAGGAGAGAGAGATGAGAGAAGAGATGCGAGAGAGAGAGAAGAGAGATGAGATAGAGAGAAGAGAAGAGACGAGAAGAGAAGAGAAAGAGATGAGAGAGAGAGGAGAGAGAGAGAGAGAGTCTCCCCTCCACTGTGATATATCGGTACGACGAAAGGAAATGACGATTGCTGTAGCGAAATTATTAGTTATGTTCAGACATGGACAATGAAGAGAGCAACAATATACAGCAGGACTTAAGAACTAACAGAAAATTAATTGAATAAATGGAGATAATTGTTAATTATCTAATTTCATATGTTGTAAACGTGTACTTACTTTGCTTAGAGAATTACAGTAGCAATTGTCGAATATACTTGAAAGGTTTTTAGAAAGAAAAAAAAAATTTTAACCATTGCAGAAAATAGTACTATGGAACTTATCAGTTGGAAAATTTAATGTTATTGGTTAAGAATATATATTTACCTCTTTTGGTACATGATCAATAGTATGGTTCAATTCAATAACACTACAAAAAACTATAGAATTAAAAAAAAAAAGATATGTCCACGTAGGTAGTATTTAATAATTGTTAATTCGTTTTATTTGAACTTTAATGTTGCGATTGATAGAACAAACAGGAGGGTATTTTTTCTAGGGAATCCTGCTGCGAGTCTAACATTAATTATTCATTATATGGTGCAGGAGTTTTTGTGCTATTGAATAGTGCATTTGAAGATTTTAAAATAAAAAATAGAAAAGTGCGCTTTCGTTTTCCTTATATAAAAAAAAAAAAAAAAAAAAAAAAAAAAAATATTTCTAATTATTAACATGCAGTATGATTTAGAATTGTCAGTCCACCATTTAATTGATAATTTATTAATCTAAAATAATAAAGCATTATTGTGTTTTAATAACCAAAATTAAACCATAGTGGTTTGCATTGAGATTTGGTACAAATCTCATTGAATAAACAAGGTCAATTATTCTCTATGTACTTTTCAAATGAACACCGTTCCATGTATGTTACGATCATGTAAGGGACTGCTGACTTATTTAGATTCATGTGTAAGATATGTAAATTAACTGCTGACTTATTTATATTCATGTATAAGTATGTAAATTAAAATTAAAATTTATTGTAAAACATTATTAAGCAGCTGCCAAAGCCTTTAGGTAGCCAATGTAGAGCGATATTTGAAGGTAGCTGGGAGTGCCGTGCCTGGAGAAAACAATCTTAAAGATTCTGAGACAGATCATGATCTTTCGTGGATGGTTAGATTAGCTGGACCTATATCTAAGTATTTAAGTATTATAATTTTATCAGGAATAGCTTCTAATGATGTTATAAGGTGTAATAAATTCACAATGACCTGTTATAAATAACAATTATTACATTATAATTTCCGTTTGGCACATACCATTCAATTTTGCAACATCTAATTATTCGTTTAATGCAGTGGTTCTTGATCTTTTTTGGGCAGTGCCCACTTTCAACTAGTTGTATTACCCAACGCCCTTCTTCATTTGGGAGTGGCAGAAAATATGAGCAAATTTTATTAAACATGGACGATAAAATAATTTTATGTAAAAATGGAGAGTATAAGATTCAAAAATTACGTAGATAGAAATAAATACTGACTAAAATTTTTATAAACTTATTTGCTCTTGATTCTTGATGGGAGCTTGCGAGATTTTCGATATCACGTTCAATGTTAATCAAACGAAGTCGCAAGTCTCCTCTCTCACTAATTACCAATGAAGGGTTGGCCGATGCACCAGGTGCGGTGCAGTGCGGTGCCGTGCGTGGCGGTGCGGTATGGTGCGGTGTGGTGTGCGGTGCGTGGTGCGAAGTGCGGTGCGGTGCGGTGTGGTGCGCTCACCCTGGTGCGGTGCGGTGCGGTGCGTGGTGCGCTCATTTTGGTGCGGTGCGGTGTGGTGCGTGGTGCGGAGAGCGGTGCGGTGCGTAGTGCGCTTACCCTGGTGCGGTGCGGTGCGGTGCGGTGCGTGGTGCGCTCATTTTGGTGCGGTGTGGTGTGGTGCGTGGTGCGGAGAGCGGTGCGGTGCGTAGTGCGCTTACCCTGGTGCGGTGCGCAAAATTCCGGTGCTGGGCCAACCCTATACCAAAGTTTTATCGACATCACTGATATTCATTATTTTAAACGTAATCTATTTCAACTTGTATTTGTCTTCAATGTTTATCTTTCATTTCATTTAAGTATAAGACAATTGCCATTGAAGATACTAATTTTGTTTTAGCATGTCCGCTCCCCCAGCGACCCCTAAGGCTTGCTGCTCCCTTAATCCAGCCCAGCTCCCTCCAGGGGCGCTGCCTCCCAGGTTGAGAACCTATGGTTTAATGCATTCCTGATAATAAATAATTTATAGAAGAAACTTTCGTTATTCAATCAATTTAAATTCTGTACATTAACTGTGCATATATATATATATATATATATATATATATATATATATATATATATATATATATATATAAAAAAAAAAAAAAAAAAAAAATATATATATATATATATATATATATATATATATATATATATATATATATATATATATATATATATATATATATTTATATTTATATATATATATATACTATATATATATATATATATATATATATATATATATATATATATATATATATATATATATATATATATATATATATATATATATATATATATATATATATATATATATATATATATAGTAAAGCAACATAAAACTTACCAGAAACCTTTTTATAGTTCTGAATAATCACAAAAAAAAAAAAAAAAAAAAAAAAAAAAATTACAACTTAATACTTTACAAAATTAATAAACAATACTGTCCACATTACTAAAGATATAAATTCCTTTAAAGTAAATAGGAATTTGTAATAACAATTATAAAAATTAGTTTATTGATTTTTAGATCTCACCACAACCATAATTCATATTAATTATTATAACTCATAGAGTTAATAAGGCTTAATAACCCAATAACTCATTTTGGAGAACCATTTTATAATATGGAAATATTCGGCCAAAGAATGATGCATTGAATCACATTACAAAAACATTGAAGAGTCATTTAAAGAATAGGCAACTTAATGTTACCAAGGCAATTTTTTTCCAATAATTCACTTACATATGAATGCACTTATTCCAATTTATCAATAAATGTTTTCTCATATACATATACACACATATTCCATTTGCAGCGTTTTCTTTATTACCGATATGATAAGGAGAGTAATAAAACAGGTTAGAGGGGAGAAAGAGATTGGAGGAAGTTAGAAAGGATTTTAAATCTATCTAGATTTCAACTCTCCAAGAATAACTGTGTCAATAAAACCGTCACTTATATGTAATAAGCACTAAAAACAATTTAAAAGCAACGTAAAGAATCTCAGAACCTAGCAAACTAAAAAGTGCAAACAAACTAGCTAAAAATATTCAATAAAGAGGGATGCTTGTTATATATATATATACTGTATATAAATATCTATATATATATATATATATATATATAGCAATAACAATAATATATATATATATATATATATATATATATATATATATATATATATATATATATATATATATAACAACTATAATATATATATATATACAGTGCATAAATATATAATAATAATAATAATATAATAATAATAATAATAAAATAGAATACAATAATAAAATAAATATAAAAAAAAATAGATAGTTTTTTATATATATATATATATATATATATATATATATATATATATATATATATATATATATATATATATATATATATATATATATATATGTATATATATATAAGAAATATAATATATATATATATAATATATAATATATAATATATAATATATATATAATAATATAATATATATATATATCTATATAATAATATATATATAATAATAATATGAAATATATATATAATATATAATATGTAATATAATAATATAACTATATATATATAATATATATATATATGTATATATATATATAATAATATATGTATAATATATATATATAATATATATATATATATGTATATATATATATAATAATAATAATAATAATATATATATATATATATAATAATATATGTATAATAATATATAATATATATATATATATATATATAATAATAAGTATAATATATATATATATATGTAATAACAATAATAACAATAATAATAGTAATCATAATAATTTGTATAATATATATATAATATTATTTAATAATAATAATACTATAAAATAATAATATATAACAATATATATAATAATAATAATATGTATATATATATGTATATATATATATATATATATATATATATATATATATATATATATATATATATGTATATATATATATATATATATATATATATATATATATATATATATATATATATATATATATATATATATATATGCGTCTATCTATTCGTATCATTTTGACATATTGCATATTATATACATTTTTCTGAAAACGTTTTTGATATTAACATTTTTTGAATGTTTATTTTTCAAATATTTTTATTTTTTATCGAAATCCAGTTAAGTACGTTAGTGCCAGTTTATTTTCTCTTTAATGATATATTATTATATTTTTTCAAATTTATATTAGAAATACATTTACCTGGAGAAAATTTTTTAACCAAAAATAAGAATATTTACCTAAAGAAAAGGTTTTATTTATAGAAAAATATTTAACTGTAGAAAAATTATTTATTTATTTCAAAATATTTACATGTATAAATTGATAAA
>JABUQX010060499.1:0-2500 GCA_015478945.1 Trachelipus rathkii
TTTCCGTAATAGATACATCGATTGTGTGCTGCTCGCTGTTTAGGAAGAATGAAGTGCGGTAGAGCGGCCTAGAGAGGGCTGGCCGCGATTTCAGGAATCTGTGATAATAGTTGATCATCCCCAGATATTGACGGAAGCTGCTTTTGGTTCTGGGGAAGTGGAAAGGCGCGGATTGCGGCGACACGGTCTACAAGAGGCAGATACCCTCAGCCGAAACTGTGTGACCCAGGAAGTAAGAGAAGACCGCACGAATAACTCACTTGGTAAGGATTGAGACGAATTCCCAGCATCATCAACCTAACCGAAACGGCACGTAGGTTGATCCATATGTTCTTTTCAGGAGAGAAGGAAGCGAACTAAAAGATCATCTAATTATGCCAAGCAAAGGAAGACCCGACGGAGGATAGATCGATGAACTCTGAAGGATCTGGCTGCATTTTTCAAAACCGTTTAATGGCATTCTTGTTACTCAAAGAGGCCAAAGGGGTGATTACAGCTGTCTTGGGAACGTCTCCGAGCTACGGGTATCTGAATGATAGCCCCGAATTAAATCCAATGAGGAGAAGATAGTGCTGGCCAGCCAGGTGGGAAGTGAAACTTTGTATATGCGGCACAGGGTACTTCCGGTGTTGTGGCCGAATTCAAAAGCCGTAAAAATCACCACACGGGTCTCCAATCCCCGTGGTCCCTTAGAACCATGTGTAGCGGAGAAGACCAACAACTCTTTGAATCGTGAATGCAAGTTGCAACATGTGATCAAACTCAGCCTTGGCGGCTTTGAGTTTATCAGGAGGAAGGCGGTGAGCTCGAGCGAAGGTGGGTGGGCCAGTGGATCTCTATATGATGTTCCACAGAATGCTTAAGAGGAGTATCTGAAGAGCAAGGATGCAATAAAGAAGGAAAGTCCTTCTGCTGGATAGTAAGGAAGGGAGACCCTACCGAAGATGGCGGGGCAATAGCGGAAATGCCCTTTAGCTCAGAAGAACCTAGGGAACCGTGGGAGTAAAGAGAAGTATCACCGTCAACTAGACGTCTATTACGAAGGTCTACCATAAGATTGAAATGGGACAAAAAGTCAGCGCCGAGGATGGGCTGTGTCACTTCGGCGACGAGAAAAACCCACGGGAACTGGCGGCGAAGAGACAGATCCAACGTACACAATCGCTCTCCATATACAGGGATGGAAGAGCCATTAGCAGGGAATAGTTGACGATCAGGAAGGGGGACGGAGGAGTCCTGAGAAGGGTTGTTGGGTAAAATCGAAAGGCTAGAGCCGGAATCGATCAAGAAGGCAAGTTTAGTAGAATGGTCGTAGATGCGAAGAACCGTCCTGTGTAAGTAGGAGGAGAAGGAGGAAAAAGAGCCAGCATCTCCCCGTCGCTGCCTACGAACGGGTTGGCTGCTGAGTTCCCTGAATGGAGTGAGCAGGGTTGATCGCAAACTTATTCGCGAGTCCATCACTGAAGGTATGGTGATAGTAACAGTACCCATGTGGATACTGGCGCTGGCGGGAGGAAGAAGCAGAGGGGGAACGAGGACCACGAGAAGGACGAAAGGTGGAAGGAGTGCGATCACGAGAGCGAAAGGTGTTATTATTAATTGCCGCAGTAAGAGAGAGAAGGACAGTTTTTATCTCGGCCATGCCAGTTTCGAGAACCGAAACCCGGGTATCCAGAGCTGCCGAAGGAAGAGGTTGTACTGCGAAAGCGTGAGAGTAGGAAGGTTGGGGTGGGTGAGAATAAGGAGGTTGAGCTGGATAAGAGGCAGAAGGTGGTTGAGGAAGAAGGGGAATGTGTTGGGCGTGAGGCGCAGCTGTTTGCGGGGGAGGGAAAGCGGTAGCGGTGGCAGGGGTGGGAGAGACTGCGAAAACGTCGGAAGTAGAGGTTATAGGTGGGCGCACAACCCGGTCCGCTATGGCAGCAAACTCAGGGAGAGTTTGCGCGGATTCAACGACGCCAGGACAACTGTGATGCTCACCGGCATCTTAACTGGACGAAAGAGTGTACGAATAATTTTGCACTCCCGCGGAGAAGGTGTACTCCCAACAAACCCAGCATTCCTCAGTCATCAACTCTGATGGTTTGATCACCCAGGGGCAACGCCTCTAAGCCAGCGTCCTCTACCCGTTCCTCCCCTGGTGGGGGCCAATTCGGTCGGTTAATAGAGTGTCTGAAGAGCGGCGTACGGGGTGGTAGAGGCCCTAGTTTTTGCTAAACCGTCCCTAATTTTGGCCAGACAAGACTCTGGGAGAGCATTTACCACTCTCGCATATCTCTCCTTCTCGTCTTCTATGGACAGGAGCACCGACTCTGCGAGTTCAAACCAAAGGTCAGGGTCGTTAACAAAAAAAGGTTGGAGATGTATAGATCGCGAGGACATAGTGAAAGGCGGAGAAATAGGTAGAGCGAGGGAGAGAAAGGAAGGGAAGGAAGATGGGGAGCAAGCGGGGGCGCTAATAGCGATTCGCGGGTGGAAAGCAAAGAAATTACGACTAAGAGCT
>JABUQX010060499.1:7500-22500 GCA_015478945.1 Trachelipus rathkii
GTTGAAAATTTAATATACACAAACCGATAAATTAGTAACATACCGTAATTAATGTCATAGTCAAAAGCTAAAAGTAACTGAGTAACGGCATTTCGTTACTTTTCCTTTCAAAGAAACGGAATAACGGAACTACTTTTTCCGAGTAACGGAGTAACGATAACGGAACTACTTTTCTGAGTAACGATGCCCACCTCTGGTAATAGCAATGGTATAAGAAGAGTAATACAGCAATTCGACTGAAAGAAAGAGTTTAGAGGAAATTAGTGAGAGCAGAGAGGCGATTCCACCTCTTCCAAAAAAAAAATGAGCCGAGTGAGTGGAACTATCCCTGATTTGTGATGCATGTTCCACACCAGGGCGAACGATTCCTTTATATTATAGACTACGTGATTAAGTCCACTACAATTTTGGAAGGTTGATTGAAAGTTCCAATGGCAAATATCATCATTTATGGAGGTTGCTCAGTTATGGATCTACGTACACACCCCTCAAGATAGGATCCTTGTCATAGCTGGATCCAATCCAGAATAAAACTTGAGCCCCAGGCTAGAAAATAAAGGGGGAAATACATATGTTAGCCTGGTAGATAATATAACTGCAATGTGATCTATCCTGATGAGAAAATACTAGTAAATTCTCCCTAGGAAAGATCCATTGCACTATATTGTACACACGTATATAGTACTGTACTCTGGCTGATACTTGTTTGGAGTATTCCAAAGTAGATATCGGTATAGGATACCAGTTCCTTCTACTAGCCTAACATAATTGGACAGAGCCTTCGGCCGATGCCGAAGCCCTGAGTTTTATGAAAGGATCATCAATGCTACACCCATATTACATTCTCATTTCTGGGATACCCCAAGAAATAAAAAACCGAGGTATTCGCACCGATGCCCTTTCCACTGCGGCCCTACCGAGTATAGCCGTGGCCTTCCGGTCTCAAACGAAGCTAATTTGTGTTCTAGATATGTTATTTCTTGCCTTAGGCCCTATTGTGCGATAATGCACATATCTACAACTGGTGCAAAAATATAGCCTAACACTGGTTTGTACAATTAGTATAATAAACGATTATTATATTTAGCTATATAATAATAGTTTTGATTACGCACCTTTGTAAATTTGTGGTTGAAAAGTTGCATGAATGCACAACACTTTATATGTAGTTCCAGTAAATGAATGCATCCACAAATCTAGGCTGCGACTCGAGGCAATAAAAGTGACCAGGACAAGCAAATGCTTAGAGTCTGTCCGACCGCTACAATATAAAGCAAGCAACTAGTATGGTGTTAAGAAATTCTAAAAGTTGCCTAAGAACACCTAACCTTTTATAAGCCTATTTAGAAAGAGAAAAATGAGATACTTTCAAGAAAGGTCACGCGAAAAAGAAATGCCAAGAATATTAAGGACAGAAGAAAATTTGAGTTGTATGAAAGTTATGTGATGAAAGAACCGAGATTTGGAGGCATTGAAACAAATTACAGTTGGAAATTTGAGAAACATTAAGAGTACGTCAGTTGCTTCAAGGCCACAAATCTAGCATTAGTTATGGCTGTTGGGAGACCGGTATTTCAAAATGAAAGGAATAATGAAGGTTACATATGCGGCAGTTACTATTACCCAATAACCTTAAATGAGCTTGCACCGAACCCAATGTTAAAACCCAATTCCAGCTGGCGCTGACCGAGCGGAGTGGGCTCCTTTTCATCAGGTTACAGCTATCTCACTCTCTCGCTTCAATAAGCGGTTTCCGACTGTTGATAATGCCTTTAACTTCTTCCAGCAGGTTATCATCACAGAAGCGGAAGCTTGCTTCCCATGATCTTCCGCAGGTAGGCGTTCGGCAACCCCTTGGTGGTCCCAAGAGTGTGCACAAGCTAACCTGGAGAAAATGAATAAATCTCTACAGGCAATGCAAAAAAAAACCACACACCTCAAAAAATGATTATCTTTAAAGCAGCTGCGGCGAGATCTCGTCGAATTAATCGCCAAACACGTAAACAATACTTTCGAACTTATACTTCGACCTCTACAACCCCCCTTTCTTCAGTGTGTAAAGTTGCACAGAAAATATCTTGCCTCTTCAATAATTCTTCACCCACAGTCCCCCGTTACGAACCTGATATAACCGATACGATCTTTGCTCCAGTAGCTGTTGCAGATGTATTAGGTTATAGTTTTGCTAGCCACCCTAGCTCTTTTCGCTATCCTGAAGTCTTTCAAAAATTAAGAATTAACACTGCACCGCCAGGCTTTTCAACGGCGAAAGGGGAAGATCATACTTAAGACCAATTTCGCTGACCTGTTATACTTGTAAATTAATGGAGAAAATGATTTCAAGTCGCCTTCCCCCTGTTGTAGAGAGTCGCCAGGCTTTTTCAAACTTCCAGTTGGGTTTTCGCAAAATTAGTTCGACCGCGGATCCCTTGTTAAAACTGGACCATGACACCCGGAAAACCTTCTCAACTGGTGGGATGGTTCTTCGTGTCTTTTTAGATCTTGAAAAACCTTATGACACAATGTGGAGAACTAGGGTTCTCCTTAAACTCGACTCACTCGGTTTCCGAGGACAGCTCTTTCTTTTTATTAGATGCCTTCTGTTAAATCGATCCATCCAGATTCGGTGCTCTTCTGTTCTATCACGCCACTTTACTTTGGATAAAGGCGTTCCGCAGGGCAGTGATCTAAGTTCATTACTATTTGCTCTCGGAATCAATGACATTGTTACTTCTATTCCAGAGACGGTCAATTTTTCTCTCTATGTTGATGACCTTAGCGCTATATATGTGACACACACACCCGGTAAAACGACCAAAAGGCCTACTGCCATTTCTTGAATGGCAACTTCAACTAGCTATTGAGAATATTTCACAATAGGGTAACTCCCCTGGCTTCCATATCTCACCCATAAAAAAACTCAGCAGTACTTTCTAGGAAAAAAGGGAATCGAAGAACCTGCCACCTTCCTTCCGCCAACCTAACCTTATATGGTTCACCCTTTCTTGTAACTTCACAAGTTAAATTTCTAGGACTCGTTCTAGATGACCACTTAACATACGCATTGCACATTATTAAACTGCTGAAAACGACTTGTAATCGCGTGCTTGACCTATTACGTCATCTCGCCTCAAAATCTTGGGGTGCTGATCGCAAGTCCCTTTAAAACTCGTCTCTACATCGCATTAAATCCGATCGAGCTGGCTTCTGGCTGCGTAAGTAATATGGTCAGGACTCCTCCACTCTACTACACTGCTGCTGATCCCATCCAAAATGAGGCGATCGGTATCTTGGAGTCTTCCGATCGTCCCCCGGGTGAGCCTTGAAGCTGAATCCGATGTGATGCCACTCTCTTCTTGAAGGTGCATCCTGTGCACAAGTTACCTTCGCTTTCAAACCTCATACCGTCCTGATCTGACACCGAATTCTGCTGGAGACACCTCAGAATTCCTCCTTATTACTGGAGATCTGCAAACACAGTTTTATAAACATCTCATCCTTAACTTTCTCACAACCTTTTGCAAAAAGTGCTACGTCTCTTTTTATGATGAAGGTATACACCTTGGCTATTCCTATTCCCATCATTACCGGTCCTGACCTCTCTCTCTTCTCTCCCAAATCTAGTCACCCCACTGCCTAGTTAAAGTCATCATTTTTATCTCATTCCATGGTTCACGGTGGAATTTACTAGTGTTTACTAACGGTTCTAAAAACATGGGACAGGTGTGGTGCCGTCTGCTGTCAATACACTTCCCCTTAATGCTTTCAATTTTTTACGACAGAATTAATGGCCATAACGATTGCCCTCTCTCGAAATTTTATTCTTAACCAAGACCACTGTTATGTCATTTATTCAGATCGCTCAGCGCACTCCAAGCGCTTAAAGCCCTATTCTAAAAACACAATAGTATGCCGCTTGTATCTATTGCAATAATCTTCGCTGCTTCACCTCGCAAATTACACTATGTTTGATCTCCTCTCGGCGTAGGGGTAACTGGCAATGAAATCACGGACAGAAAGGCCATAATGGCCGCCTCCTCTTTCGGGAGCTGTTGTATTTACTTTCAGGATGCCACTCGACAAGGTCGCCTCCCTTAAAATGATTATTATCCTGCTCTCCGACAAGACTTCCGGTCTTACTGGCAGGAATGCTGGGCGAATCATAACTTAGAAGTGTAAAACCGAACATTGTTGAGTGGTCTTCCTCTCACCGACGGAGCGCTTGCACGAGGTGATACTTGCACGCCTCCGCATTGGCCACACCATCATCACTCACATTTGCAAATTTTTCAATCTGTTCACCACACTTTCATTGATTTTCCTCAACTGGACCCAATTCGCCGTCGTCATTTTCCAATTCTATGGTTCATAACACCATCTAAGAGATTATCCCATATCTTGTTTGAATCCTTTCACTTTGATAGTAATTCTATTTTCTCTATCTCCAAGACTAAATATTCTAAACATCATTTAATTTTGTTATGTAACATTAGGACTATATATAATGTAAGTACATCTTTTTATTTATTTTTTCTCCAAATTTATTTCACCATCTAAATTTTCTTTTACTGCACTTAAAACAAGTATGAGTCAGGAGTCCAGGGGTGTGCGCTCAGGGTATGCGGTGCTCTCCCAGCACACACGAATGAAAATTTTAACTGAATAACGAGCAGTTCGGCCACCCCTATCACCCATGACTCCATGAGTACTTTAACACGTCTTTAGTCTGCCACTGTAGTCATTTTTTTTTTTTTTTTTTGCATTTTTTGAAATATTGATTCAACATCGGGAAATGTATATTGAATGTTGAATCAATATTTCAAAAATGCAAAAAAAATAAAATAAAAAATTACTACAATGCAGATTAAGACGTGTTAAAGTGCTCATGGGTGGCCGAACTGCTCGTTGTTTAAATTAAATTTTCATTTGTGAGTGCTGGGAGAACAACGCATACCCAGAGCGCGCGCCCCTGGCAAGACCCACCCATGGAATTGATTTTCAGCCCAGTGTGGCTGCTTCCCTGTGGGCCGTGGTGGGTCCTGTACACAAACTTATATATATATATATATATATTATATTAATATATATTTATATTATATATATAATATATATATATTATATATTATATATATATATATATATTATATTATATATATATATAATATATATATATTATACAATATATATATATCTATATATATATATATATATAATATATATATATATATATTATATATATATATATAATATATATATATATATTATATATATATATATATATATATAGTGTGGGGCAGGAGGCTGCTAGCCTCACTGATGACTCCTAAGCAGCCTCCGGGAAGAAACGCCACTTCATCATGACAACGCTCACTCTTCAACATCCAAAATTCATCTATTATTGAAGGTGGTTATTCAACACCAGAATCTAACCCCTTCAAATTGGTGACCACCTGGAGTGACACGTGCCACTGTTGTGGCACAGCGAACACCAACAAGCAGCCACACCAAATTTGATTCCGAACACCCATCAAATCACGGAACATCCATCAAATTAAGTTTCTTCTGCTGGGCGCCACTCTGTTCGGTCATCCTGTACCGTACTTCTCAAGGTTCTGCAGGTGCGGACCAACTGCCAGTAAGAGTACAGAGTGGTCGAAGCCTTCTCAGTGACCTTAATGTGCGCACACCTAGCTCTCACCTGACAGCTGACCCGACATTTCCTGACGTCCTTTCCAGGGCCGGAGAGCGGAGTGTGCTCGCGGCATTGTCACTGGGGGGAGTTCTGTGGCGTCTGGGGCAGGAGGCTGCTAGCCTCACTGATGACTCCTAAGCAGCCTCCGGGAAGAAACGCCACTTCATCGTGACAACGCTCACTCTCTTCAACATCAAAAATTCATCTATTATTGAAGGTGGTTATTCAACACCAGAAAATAACTCCTTTAAAATATATATATATATATATATATATATATATATATATATATATATATATATTATATATATATATATATAATATATTATATATATATATATATATATATATATATATATATTAATATATATATATAATATATATATATATATATATATATATATATATATATATATATCAGGGACAGCAGAATTCCAGCTTTCCCCCTCCTCCCCGGAAAAAAAATCCTGCGTATGCCACTGTATGAAAGCGATTAATTAAAAGTAAAAAAAAAAGAAACTAGATTGAATGTGCTAAAGCCAATGATGTCTCAAATGAAAGGTGCATGGAAATATATAAGGATTAAAATTTACATACGGAGGAAAAAAAAAAGAGGGTAAGGAATGGTTTGGAAGGAGGGTGAATGGAGACTTACTAGGGAAGAGGGAGCTATTCTGGAAGGGAATACGAAATGTTAAGAGAGTAAATGGAATCTTCAGAGAATAAAGAAAAGGGATCTTACTTGATTGACCGATGAAATGAATGTGAGAGGGTATGGAGAGAAACTTTGAAAATATGGTTAACATTAGAAGTAATGAAGAGGTGATAGAGAATGTGTGGGGGTTTGATGGTGTAAGAAGAAATAGACATTTTGGGGATGAGTTTATAGTAGAGAGGATGTAATAAGTAGAGTGAAAAAGTTGAATGATAAATCTTCAGGTATAGATGAAATTACCGGCGAAATGATCAAGAATGGAGGCGAGATTGCGATTGACTGGATATACAAGTTGTGTAACAAAGGGTTTATGGAGGGTGTAGTTCCAAAGGATTGGAGTTCCAAAGGATTGGAGGAGAGCAGTAATCGTACTCTTATATAAGGGTAAGAGGATAAGGGGAAGCGTAGGAACTATAGGGAAATTAGTTTATCGAGTGTTATAGGGAAGATATATGCTGATATTTTGGTTAAAAAGAGTGCGTCGAGTGACAGATTGGCAAAGAATAAGATTCATTTAGAAGTGGTAGAAGATGTGGAATCAAATTTTCACATTGAAACAAATGATTGAGAAAATGAGAATAAATTTTATTCAGGTTTTATGGACTTGCAACAGACATAAGACAGGAATAATAGAGAAGCTCTGTGGCAGGTATTAACGATACATGGTGTTGGTGGTAGCTTCTGAATGGAATCAAAAGTATGTATGACGATAGTGAAAAGTGCGTAAGAATAAATGGTGTTGGAAGTTATTGTTTTAATATTAATATTGGTGTGGGGCAAGGATGTATTATCTTTCTTTGGCTTATTTAATTTGCATACGGATGGGAATGATGAAAAAATTAGAGATGGAGAGTGGATGGTGCCCTGCTTATTTTACGCGGATGATTTGGTTTTGTGTGGCGAATCAGAAGAGAGTTTGAGAGGATTAATAGAGGGATCTGGCAGGGTGTGCAAAAGGAGAGGGTTGAAAGTATATATGCACATAAAAGTAAGGTTGTGGTAGTGAGTGAGGAGAGTCCGCAGTGTGAAGTCGTGTTGAATGGTGAGCAATTAGGAGAGGTGTCCGAGTTTAAATATTTATGATAAATGTTGGATGAAAAAGGAACGGATGATGCAGTGTGTAGTAGGAAAGTTGTAAATGGTAGGAAGGTGGTTAGTGCAAATCCTTGGTGGATACAAATAGATTAAGTCTTGAGTGCACGAGGGTATGTTGATACCTTTGTTAATGTATAGCAGTGAAACTACATGGTATAGAATAGGAGGTATAGATCTAAGGTATAATCTGCTCAGATGGACAATCTTAAGGGCGTTAGATAAAATTAACTCATAAGGGAGCTGTGTGGTGTGAAGAAAGGCGTAAGTGCGATAATAAACGAGTTTGCATAGAGATAGATGTGTTAAATGGTTAAGCGGATGTATAGTGGTGTTTGCTGGAAATCGGCAGGCTGGGAAACCGACGCAAAAGCGGACAGAGTCAGTAAAGGAATGAGAGTTTGGAAGAGCCGAGAAGGTGCATAATAGGAGTGATGGCGGAGTTTTGTGAAGGGGTATGGTTGTAAGCCTACCCAAGGAGATGAACCCCACATTGACGAGGTGCCACAGTAAGGGTCCATCGCAATCTTGTGTAACCCTCGGGTAGATTGTTTGGATTGCAACGAGCTCTCACTTAAAAGTATGGAAGGGATGGTAGAGGGGGGAGGGGGCTTTCATTTCGACTTACGTCATGCTCTTCTATTAGCTATTTTCCTTACATGTTAGGCACTCCTACCCCACATTTGGTGAGAAGATCAGGGAGGATCAAGAAAAATATATATTTTACAGTTTTCAAAGTTTTCATCTTTGTTTTCTAACACATTTATCAAATGTTATAAAAGGGTAATTTGAATTTCTTCACTTTCTTCGTTTTTTTGCCATTGTTCTAGTCCCAAAGAATATAAATTCAACTAATTTTTAAAGAATTTTTTAATTTTTTTTATTAAAATAAATGTTCAAGTATGCAAAATTATTTTTGTTTTGCTTCCGTTTCTGCAAGGTAAAATTTCAATTTTATTATTAAAAGTAATTATTAATTAAAGCTACACAAAACTCCGGCCCGAGTTACAAAAAGGCCGGATCTCCGGCCTTACCGGATCTGCCTTTCCTTTGAGTCAATAATTTAAATTTTTTTTTTATTATTATTGGAGGTTTTGGTTCTATTTTTAAGACCACCGATTCATCCTGTGGTGATAGCAGCTGTGTTCCTGCAAACTCATCTTGTCATCCCATGACAAAGGATGAACTAACGCGTTTTTATCTCAATTTGAAAAGTAGTGACGCCATTATGACAAATTGATACATGTTAAATTTTGAACAACGTCACATCACAGTAAATTCGTCATCTTTTACAAACACCCGAGAGTACCAGTTGTTTACTTTAGGAATGCTTTGTAATATCGTCATCGGTACTTCTAAATTCGATAAATGCACAGGAACGCCGTTAATCGCTAAAAAATTAGGTTAAGTCCATCATCTTAACTTCACTACCTTTCATATTGTGAGATAAATATGCGATGCACCCTTTGTAATCGGATACCAATAGGAACGCAACTTTACTCTTCAAATCCCAACGAGAAAGAAATTTAAAATATCCTTAATAGTTTTTTATAAACAGATTTTGAGCGCGGTAGATCCAAGACCAGTCTTTTCACGACAGAATGGGATTACTCTAACAGTATCAGCAAACAACAGCTTTCCAGCATAAAACTCATTTTTACATCCAAGAAATTGATAAAAGGTACATGGAATCTGTAAATATAGTCAAGAGTAGGGAATCCACTGAATTAAAAATGAGGAATATCAATATTTCTTTTTTTTTGAAGATGTGTACAGGGACCACCACTGCGCGGAAAAAGAGCGGCTATACCGTGTCAGTAAAACCAACAACAGGGGAAGTCCCTACACAGAACAAGAAAAAAAAATAACGGAACAAGAGGATTACAATCGATAAAAGATGTTCAAGCTCATGGAGGAACGCAAAAACTTGTCACTTCGAAAGTGGAGGGAGTCAGATAAAATATGAGCAAAGCGATTCCGGAAAGGAATGGTAAGAATGTCAGGAAAGAACTGGAGTCGGATGGCTGAGACTGCATCGCAACCCACAAATATATGGGCTATAGTAAGAGGATCACTCGAAGAACAAAACGAACAGGATGGGGGTTGCTCTCTCACCATGTGAAAGCCATGCGTGAGATTGGTATGTCCAGATTCGTAAACGGGCAGAATCCAAATCCTGGCGCGACTTCCGTTTACAAGAGGACAGCCATTGACCTAAAACGAGGATTAACATTCCGCAGCTTGGCGCCCCGAGAATCCTCCGCCAACAAAGTCTCCAGCAGGGGAGGAAACCCTGACGGACACATGCGTAAAAATCAGTCGCAGGGAGGTGTCCCAACAGTATTAGTCATGGGAAGGAACCGTCTGCTAGATACCCTGCCCGCGGCAGCACGCGTTTGGCTTCTGTATCAGCTCTCGCGTTCCCCGGAACACCCACATTGGGAAAATGGAGTCACCATAACTCATGCCCAGTTTCCGGTCGTGGGGAAGAGAGCGGTGTAATCTTTGTAGATAGATGAAACAAAGGATTCCTTGTTGAACCGATCGAGCAGAGCAAGACGAGCGGCCTCCTAGAGTCCGAATATAGTTGTTGTATAACGACGTCGGGTGGTAGGTTGCTAATTCGCCCGATCAATCGGCCAAAACCATGCTTTTCTATGATCTCAGCCGAAAAGATGGACTATAGGCAATGGCTAAATCTGGGAAGAAATGCCGACGACCCACTCCGCCACCGTTTTGGATCCACAGTGTTGACAGGTGTCGTCATTGTGGATCTCTGTAATGAGCAGAAGGACCCCTTAACGTCGCCGGAGTTGTCTCAGCCTTTGTGAAGGACTGGATATTCCGAAACAGACAGTGGGGGGGGGGGGGAGGAGAAAGTCCATTTCACATGAGCGTCGTCGAAATTATAGCGCAAAACCGAATGAAAGGGAAGGCCAAGGACAAATAAAATAGGAAGTCAACTCCAGCGAACTGGTTCAATATTGCAAGGAATGCGGAGAAATCTCTCTAGTAAAGGTGACAAGGCTGAAGAAACAGGGACTGAATACGAAAGGAAAAAAAGCACATAACTGGTCTGAGAGCAGAGAGAAGATATTATGTTATCTTCTACCTCAAGACTAACCTTGTGAGGGATGATCGGAAGGCATCCGTGACAATACGAAGACCCTCGTTTTGAATTGGGTCTGTGAAGAGAAGATACGATTGGAAGGTCTGCCCATAGATGGGACAACCATAATCCAATTTAGTTCTCACGATCATGATGGGGAGGCACATGTCAATCGGACTTCTGTTCCGCACCCCAAGACTTTGAGGTGAGGTGCCGTAAGAGGTCAAAAAGGACGGCGACAACTAGTTTTAAGATGATGTATATATGAGGATGGTATGAAAGGCGATCATCAAGCAACAAAACCCAAGAACTCACGCGTCGTACCACCTGGACTGGGGGTACCATACAGGTGCAGTAAAGTGGAACGGAATTTCCGTCCACCGCGAACGGGGTTTCTTCGGAAAAGCATGCATTTGTTTTGGGAAGTGGAGAACTTAAACCACGCGCACTGCAGCCCAGGACGTGACTCTGTAGATGACCAGTTGAAGCTGACACCCAAGCAAGGGATGTTTTAGCCCGCAGTTGGACATACATAGGCAAGATTCTATGCCGACATAAGAAGGAAAACGACAGAGATGGGAGTTGTTAATATGGTATCGACTCACTCCGTTGAAGCCTGATTTGCGAAAGAGCATACACTCAAACACACTCCTTGCGGAACCCCCTTCTTCCATGACAATGCCTGGAAAGAGTGGTGCCACACGACCCTGAATGAACGGATAGACATCAGGTTTGAAGGAAGGGGAAGTTGTCCCGGGCCCAGTGAGTGAAGATTTCGCAAAACTCCACCTCCATGTGGAGTCCGTATTGCCTTTTCCAGATCAAGAAAACGGCAGGCGTCAATATATTGCGAAGCGAGAGACTCACGTACATCATGGTCCAGACGAAGGAGAGGATCCTGAGTAGAGCGATGATGCCGAAAACCAAATGATTGTCAGAAAATGCGTGACGCAGCAGAGTCAGAAAACGAGACGGGAAGCAACCATTCTCTCCATTAACTTGAATGTGTTGTAAGTTAAGGAGATAGATCGATGTTGGTTAGTAGAAGTTGGGTCCTTCCCAGGTTTCGAAATTGGGGCAACATAAGCTGTCAACCGCACAGGAGGGAAGACAACCTCCACCCAGATTCTTTTATACAAGCTGAGGAGAAAAGTAGAGGCCGATGGATGAATATGCCTCAACATCTGGAAGGAAAAAGGTTCCTCTCCAGCGGAAACTGAAAAATCCGGATGTGTTGCTCATACGATCCGTTCAAAAAGGTTCTGGATATGTTGATTCGTTAGAGCAGGAAGCAAAGTGAAAACCAGCTCAGCAACAATCCCCGGAGCAGAGATAACATCAGAGGGTTGTGGGTCATATGCAAAGAGTATAGGTGGATTCCTATAGTGCTTCAGAGAGATTTTACGCACACCCTTGTATACAGAAGACAAAGACATGGAAGAATTCACGGTTGAGAAGTAGTTACGGAAATAGTTTTGTCGTCCATCGGTTGAAACACCTACAACGGGCTGCTGCAGCTTTAAAAAAATCAAGTTGGACAGAGTCGGAGTCCGTTTGTACAAACGTTACAATTTACGCTTTTCACTATGAGCCCGAGCACAATCTTCATCCCACCTAGGAGACGGTGATTTCGGTTTCCCAGTAGAGCGCGGGATATAGTCAAACGCCGCCATGAGAATGGTATCCTGAAAGAATGTGAATGCGGGTGACAGAGACTGGAAAAGGTTTGTGGCAGGAAGGAATGGAATGCAAGTAGCTTGACAGAAGTAAGATCAATCCGCTCTATCATACCGCTAGCTGGAATATGGTTGTTGTTGCAAGCTAGGACCGGAGGTCGTAGGGTGACGCCTTACGGAGTCCAACTGTGAAACCAAACGGAAAAATTAATTTCTCTTCTCATTTGGTAATAAACAATAGTCAGCTGTTCCACAAAAAAAATCATTCAATATATTATAATCAATTTTCTTTTAAAAAAAATATGATATCTTTTCCAGAATACTCGTATATTGAATATGAAGAACAAATTGTACCGGAAATATTCTCTCAGTTTTCGTAGAATCTTTCCCCAAGAATGATTGACAGATCGAATATCAGGGGTTGTATATAGGCTACTTTTTTCACTTTATAATGGTGGCGATCAGGCGCGGTCATCCCTTGCACTATAGAATGATGGCGATCAGGCGGGAGAATCCTCTTTATTTTTTTAAATATGTTTTGTAGTTGCATTGAATGCCTTCATTGTTGTTTATTACTTGTGAAGTGTTGTTTGTTATTAGTTTCGCTTCATTAATTATATATATAATAATATATATATATTATATATATATATATATATATATATATATATAATATATATATATATATATAATATATATATATATATATATATATATATATATATATATATATATATATATTTATGTCAGCTCTTAGAAGAGCCACATCCCATATCTCAAAAACTACAACCGCTACCGGGAAAAAAAGGAATACATTTCTGGAATGCTGGTCTAATTTTAATGTCGGAAAATGTTATAAAAAAAATATTTATATATATATCTCAAAAACTTCAATAGGCATCCAAAAAGGTATCATTTTTTGGATCCTGGTCAAATTTTAGTTAGGAAAATGTAAAAAAATTAAAATAAAATAATAATTATTTTTTTCATAATTATAGTAATATGATTAGAAAGCCTAATTAGAGAGACCTTTATTGGTTACTTCGTAAAATAAATAGACTTTCTATTAAATTTCTTTTTTTTTAACTAAAGATACCCCAAGGGTATATCGCACGATGGCAGGCAGTCGGGGTCTCTCGCCTTCCGGGGAACTACGGGTGAGGACTAAATTCCCACCACTCCGGGGAGGTCTCCGAACCCCCGCTTCTTTGATTTGGGTGTCGCGGGATTCCTCCGCCCCTCTTTACGGGGTATTGGAAAACGTCCCCCCTGTGTTCCGCGTCTGCTCGAGCCCCTACTTGCGTGTAATAACCTTTTACAAATAATATTATATATATATTATATATATATATATATATATATATATTAATAGCAATATATGTATATAGTATATTATATAAAATTATATCATTATATATTATATAAGCTTTATAGCTACGCCTAGCGTATCAATAATAATTAGCTCTGGTCTCCCACGCTCTCTCACCTCCACGAGAAAACAATAGCCAATTTTTATGTTTCATTTAGTCCTTTTTGTTTTTTTGTTTTTGTTCTTTTATTACCATTTTCCCAAATCTAACTAATGACCTCATTCCCAAAATGACTATTCCTTCTTGCACCGTATTATGGTAAGTGATGTTGTTAAGAGATATATTGTTTTTTTTTTTTTTTTTTTTTTTTTTTTTTATTGAATTTTTTTTTCCTCACTTTTATTTTCTATATAATAATGAGATTTATGTTGTGAGAGATGTGCCAAATCGGTATCCTTTTCCCTGTCGCTATTGTAGTTTTTGAGATATGGTATGTGGCTCTTCTAGAGTGGCCATGTATAATGTATATATTTCATACTGTAATATAGTATATATAGATAAGTTAGGTATTATAGATAATATAGGTATTAACTATTATATATCATTATGATATATTAAATTGTATATATATATAATATATATAATTTTAAAGAATTAAATATTTACAAATTATATATATATATTGTATGTATACTATTATATATATATATATATATATGTTAGGGGTGTACCGGAACTGAAATTTTCAGTTCCGGCCGGAACCGGAATTAGCCGGAACCGGAATTAGCCGGAATCACAAAAAATTCCGGCCGGAACCGGAATTTATTATGAACTTTCGTTTAACTATAAAGAAATTTAAAAAAAAACTATTTTATATAACTTTCAACATAAAATCTTACATTTAGTACAATGCCACTTCATGAACATATATATGGAAAATCATCATCGAAGGGAATTTCTGGATGTCCAAAATTTTTAATAGTAAAAGGGAGAGTCTTGTATTTTCTAGAACAGGGAAATCCACAAAAGAGCAATAGATCCAAGCCGTGAGATAAGTGAGTTTGAGGAGCAGTTTATCCCCCAAAAAGATTTGGCATATCAATGACCCCAAATCACAGAAAATAATGAATTTATCGCAATGAGTAACCAGTCATTCACAGTCACTGAAGAGCAGGGATTCATAGAACTTATTGCCCATCTTGAATCAAAATATCTTATTCCTAGTAGAAAATATTTTGTAGAGAAGATGTTACCAACTTCATACAGGAAATTATGATCAGCAATTTTCGAGAAGTTCTCTAAGGCTGATCAGATATCATTTACTACAAATATATAGAGAGCTAAATAATGTCAAACGTTCATTATTTCTTTACTTCACTCTGTCTTACCAGCGAGTTTTAAAAAAA
>JABUQX010060500.1:0-12500 GCA_015478945.1 Trachelipus rathkii
CGATGCTCTTTCCTTTATAGTACGTAACCACGAGTAGAGAATGTCTCATCTGAAATCTGAAACAGATTGTATGTGTAGCATTTATTCTTCCCATTTATCGAAATGGTTTGTTGCAATGTGACTTGATCCTCCGGCATCTATCTCGTAAAGCGTGCCACAAATCTTGCACAACACCCCCATCAAAATACGACTGCTATAACTTTCTACTCCGGAACGGTAAAATCGCGCGTTACGAGAAAATGTCACATCATTGAAATTAATTGTGAGGAGATAAAATTTTTTTTTATTTTCTTCTATGATTTTCTTCAAATGCTGGTTAATGTTTTGGGGAAAAAACACGAAATGTTCCATTTTTTAAAAAACTTCTTGGGCCCCCTCGGGGGGGGTTTCTCTCTCTGCGCTAGGAACCAATCTTGCAAGACGTTCAACGGGCAGTTTTTTATGCCACTCTGTGTTTGGTGATGTCCCTTAACAAACTGCCATGAACTATTCTTTATTATTTAGGGTGAATGGATGCTTGTATTAAGAGCAGACCCCTCATGACCGAACTTTAAACATTTTGGTGTGAAATAAAATACCAAAATTTGCAAAATCTGCTTCCTCAAGTTTCAAACACCTTTTGGCGAGCTAGAGAGTAAATGTCAGCCCAAGGTGAAGATGTCTCACACCCAATTCATCCAATTGGAATTTCCTTCTAAGTGGGTAGAATCTTCCAAAAAATTAAGGTCTTAGGCGGCGGATCCACCACCCTTTCAGTAACTATTCTTTTCTCAGTCGAAATCTCCTAGAATGAATGACCAACCTCAATACACAATGTCCATTGTTCGTGACTGTCATCTACTGAAACCCTAGCTCCGAAATCTGGACCCATATCTTGACTGTCTAGGTGCTGGGACCCTGGGTGTGGGTTTTCATCATGCGAATATGCGATTGTAGGGGATAATAGCCTCTTGTGTAGGTCTTAGTTGACATTATTGGTATCTCCCCTTCGTTACACCGCTACCATTTCCATTTTTCTGAGCTCTTCCTTCAAATTTACTGAGCAAACAAAAAAAAATAATATACTATATATATATAGTATATATATTATATTCTATATATTATATAATTATATATATAATATATATATATATATATATATATATATATTTATATATATATATTATATATAAAATATGATGTATAATATATATATTTATATAATAGATATAATATTATATATATATCTATAATATATATATATATTATATATCGGTATATAATTATATACTGTAGATACTGGCGTTCTACTACTGTAATCTCTGTCACATACGTCATAGCTAAAAATTTTATTTAACATTCACAATAGACTACGTTAACAAGCAAACTATGTTGAAAATCACTAATCTCTGTGTTGTAATGAAAAATAGTTTTTTAAAAATGAAGGCTTCCTCATAATGACCAGCTAAGATCAACTGGACATTCCACAAAGAAGAGTAATACACACACTTCAAATCATTAAAAGTAAAAACTTTCCAGACGAGACGCCTGTTTTTCCCAATGAACAGGAAAATTGAACTAACTTATCACATGGGCGGTGTTTGGAAAATTATAGAGTAGCGTCACGAGAGTGATCAATTCCAATGCATTCGCTCATATTATATAAATGCACCTATTGTTTTTCATAATCTTTTAGATAGAGGTTAAAGGATACTTTCACTCTAGTATTATTTTTAATAAACGATATACATATATATCTGCTTTATTAACGCTAGCACTGAAATATTATTATAAGTATATTTATCTAAACAAGCTAAATATTGGAGTGTAAAGAATAACCTAATATTATATAGAGTTATCTACAAAAGGGTAAAGATTTATATTATGTAAATCAACCTATTTAAATATAATATATTAATATTGAACATAATTATAATTTACTTGTTAAGCGATATATAATTTATATTGAAATATTATAGTATTAGATTATTAATATTTATTTATTATTAACTACTATATTAATATGATTATCGAGTATTATATACCTAATATACTACTATAATATAATTATATTATATTTATATATATTTGATATATATATTTAACTATATGATATATATTATCACTAAACTATAATATATCTGGTCCAAAACGATACCTTAACGGGCACACCGGAAACGAAGACGTGGAATACAAAAAAAATTCGAGCACAGGTAGACCTCTATAGAGTAAACACTTCTAGGGGTGGCAGCTTGCCCCCTGAGACGCCCCAGCATGTACTAACAAACTATAAACTCTAGAGGAAAATATAACATTTGTTAGATCGAGCAAGTAATTTCAACAGATGAAACTTAAATTTATTTTATTTTAATTCTAATATTTATTAATACACCTTAAATATTAGTATAATCTTAGATCTGGCAAGCGCACGCTGTGATTGACCATGAATCCTGCATTAGTTCACGTGAGCAAAAGTTGCCAATAGTATTTTATTTTTAAGCTTTGGAGAAAATGTTATTTTTTCTTTTTATATCCTTTAAGGGGTTCGAGCCGACGGAGGGACAGATGGGGGGACGAAGTCCCCCCTCGTCGTCCCCGGTAGGCCGAGAAACCCCATTCTGTCCCACTCTTTAAGTGATGGAGCTCCTTGCTTCTTCTAAAAAAAAATTATTTCACATTTTGGAGACTAACTTTGGCTAGCGTCTTCTTGACAGTAACTAGGCGGCGAGCTACTTACCGTCATCCTCCAAAAATCTTACTATGTTTTACAATTACACTTCTCAGATTCTTAACCAAAATATTTTAATAGATTTTTCAAAAACGATCTCAATACAATGTAATATTATTTTATTTTTATTCTCTTCTTTATTTTCGTTAAACTGTGAATTAATAGAGTTCCTTGAATTAATGAAATATATTATTGTTTATTTTTTTTGTAGCTGTTTTATATAAAAGGCTTTTTTCGCTAGATTGAGCCAATGCAAGGCACCTCATTCGGATGCTTGACCAAGCATGAACAATAATATAAAGTATGATGAGTACTATAAACTATAGCCTATATCATCATACCCTATAAGAAAAGAAATAACTAACAATGTCATTTTATATAGTACCGTAATTAACAATATTAATTAGTAAATTAAATCCTATATAATAAAAAGGGGATAAACTTTATTAGCAGACGACTTTTAGTTCAAATAATTTATTAGTAGTAATGAGAATATTAGAGTATGTGTTTCTCGGAGTCACATGTTAGTTAAGTACCAAAATATATATAGTTATAGTATATAAATATATAATTATAATGATTAAATTACAAAAGTATATATAGGCATCAATATGGATGATAATTATGCAACGTTCAATATGGATAAATATATAGTAATTCCCGATATATATTGATATCCAATTTTAGTATCATTAGTTACATGGACTATAATTTATGAATATATATCTACCGCCTTGGGTTGTTAATATCCATTATATATGATATCAATGTCAATGAGATGTATATATTTTATTCAAAAATATGTTACATGAACACATTAAAAAACGAATAATCACTTGTGCTAATGTATATAAAAACACAATGAATCACTCAAAATAATTTAAGGGCTAAGGTATTTAGATATTATAGTATCAGTATAACTATATCCGGTATTATATTTATATATATATATATAATATATTATCAGTTAGTAGAATTTATAACAAGTAAGTGGTAGTATGTAGACTAGGTAAAATAATTATTATAGCAAGAAGAGTAGATAGTATTTTATATATATCAGGTATATAGTATTGATATTATAGAAATAATAAATTATATATAACTATAAAGATATATATATAATACCTATATATATTATATATATATATATTATAATATAATATAATAATATATATATACTATATAAATATATAATATATATTCATACTATATAGTACAAGTATTATATTTATTAATGTATTATTGTATATATATAGAAATAATATATATATATAATAATATAATACCCGTATATATATTATATATATTATAATATTTATATATATATGCACTATTATTTGTTCCATCTCTGTATATTATATTTAGAATATTATAATCATATATCTTTATATTAAATATATATATATACTCACTATATATAATATAATATGGTAGTATATATATTTTATAATATATATAACTGGCCCCTAGTATTAATATAATAGCTAAGAATTATATGGGTAATATACTAGTCACTACTAGTACTACCTAGTTATTTTATAATACGTAGGGTAACTAGTATATTATATTAATCCCGATATAGCTTTTATTGATATTCTGAACGACTAGCTCTATATTATATATATTATGATATAATATAACACATTATATATGGAGATATATATCAAGTGGACCGGTTAGATAGATTAGGGCTGGGTTAGTGGACCAGGGTGGCCTAATTCTTATTTATGTACTATATTTAATAATTTAAAGAAAAAACAATAAACGAATATAAAAAAGGGTTAAATATGATAAGAAACCATAAGAAAATTAAACTACAAAATCGTAAAGGAAATATAAACAAAAAATATGAAGCTCTCAATGCTTTGGCCAGCTATCTAATGCATTAACTTGCCTACATTAGCGTAACGCGTAGATGAAATAGAAATAGTCTCCTATATTTGCAATGATATTAAGACAAACGACCTGGCTTTTCGGTTTCGGGCCGTTGTTGCCATATATCAGCGGTGTATTTTATTATGAGAATTTTCTTTGGAAAGTGGAATCCGTCTCTTGCGCTTAGGGGCAATTTTAGCTAAATCTCATATAATTTATATATGTAGTTTTACTTTAATATTTTATTTATTTAATTATGTTTGTTTATTCTTATATTATAATAAATAGTTAGTAATATATGAATAAAAAATTATATAATATATTATAATCCATATATTATAATATATATATATAGTAACAAGTGTATCAATACATACTACACTTGTATTTATATAAAGTTATAATCTTATATTGATATGATAAAGACCTACAGATAACCTTTATTTTGGAGCCAACCCATGTAAAAACATTCTATGGCTAGCCACTGGATATATAATATATATGAATAAAGAAATAATTAATATATCTCAGTAAATATAATATATAAATTATAAAATATAATTATATATGATATATATTATATATAATATAAATAAAATACTAGTATGGTTAAACCTTAAATTTATACAATATTATAGGGGCCCTGGGTTCATGTTTTCAGCATCCCGGGTAGTTTTTGGAATTTGTTTTTTTTTTTTTAATCATATTGCTAGTATATGATCAATACTAACAATGAATTTCATGGGTGATTGGATATTGATTCAAAAGTTCGAAATATTTTAAATAACTATTTTTAAAAATCACATTCTTTAAAGTCAATAAAATATAAAAAAAATAAAATATCTCATGTGAGAAAGTACGAAACTTACAGAAACACCAATTAATATTGAATCAAGCAGTGTAAAAGCTTATCAAAAATGTAAAAATTGAAAATAAAAAAATAAAAAAAAAAAAATTAGGAGGGCTCGAGCCGACGGGGGAGACAGAGGGGGACGTTTTCCAAAGTACACCTAGGAGAGGGGCGAGGAACCCCGCAACACCCAAAGTACCAAAAGAGCGGGGTTTACCGAGACCCCCCGAAGGGGTGGAATAGTCCCTACCCCTGTCGTTCCTCCGGAAGGCCGGAGACGACCCTGCCATCTGTTTGGCGGTTTACACGCTTGGGTATTCCTTATAGGTTAAAAAAAAATTAAAACTGACGGAGTCGAAAACGTAACTGGTCCTATAATATTTTGAATCTCGATTGTTAGTTTTAAATTAGACTGTTAGGGTCATATATAGAATATATAAAAAAACAACAAAAATAAATCAATAACTTGACGGAGTCGTAAACATAACAGGTCCTATATATATAATATATATTATATTTATATTATTATAATATAATATATACTATATATATCATTATATATATATATATATATATATATATATATATATATAAGTTATAATAAATATTTATATTATATATAATATAATATAAATATAATTATATAATATGTTATATATATATAATATACATAAATAACCATATACTAATATTTATCCATATATATATTATTATATATATATATATATTGTCTGATACTGCGTAAAGTTTACAACGTCACTGAATCAACCGTCGACAATCTCTATTGTGGAAGCATTAGAAGGCAATCTGACAAATACAACGTGATAAAACAGGAGAAACGTTAAGTAAAAAGCTAACTGCTCAATTAAAATAATTGAAATATTTAACATAATAATATTAAAAAAAAACTATAATTGGATTGAACACGAAAGTCGATGAATCACCAGAGGTAATGAGACTGAGTTCAGATCAAGTGATTGTGCGTATTTCAAAATTTCGATGAGTTTGAACTATTCTGAGTAATAAACAGTGAACATCATAATCAAATTATATCTTAACTTTCATTTTCATTTTCGCGCGTCTGAAGGTAAGAGAGAGTATGTGAGAAATGTACCATTAATCCTATGTCAATACTCTATTCTCATAATTTAAAAAGTAAGAAAAATAACGGGTAATAAGGTATAAGGAAAAAAGATTCGAGAATGTAGTTGGAGACCGACATAAATTATGTAATGCACTACTAAAGGTATCGAGTAATGACACGATTTGAAAAAGAATATCCATAATAGTCTTGGGCATACGATTTTTTAATTACTGGCACGACACATAGCCGTATGGATCGAGAAACATTAATCTCCGTGATAATCCGACGAGAATGAGTATATGTTATTATTTTGTATATACTTTGTTATAACAGATAGGAAAGTGGTCTAATAACAGTTTGGTAATAGTGAACTGTTTATGTGAGACATATCTTCTCCACACCCCTAGCCGCCATGCACATCTACTACTAGCAGACAGGAGGAAGGCGAGAGAGGTAATAGTGGAATCCAAAAAGGTGCATGGCCCCAACATATTAATATGAGAATCTTCACGCTTAGGCTGAAAACGAGTTTTTTCTTTTCATATGTAACTAACTATTGTGGCAAATATACAATTGGTGAATATGGAGCCAGATGGGTTAATTTTGGCAATTAATCCAAATACCCGAGGCCAGGGGCAATGCAACCAAGCTATCTCAGAGGTGCTAGGTGGAGAAGAAAGGACTAGAGGCCAGAGGTAAGTAGGTGCGGAACGGCAGCAGGTGCTAAGGGCCAGAAATTGGTGCAATATGTTTTTTTAGGTAATATACTAAAGTAGATCTCTCGATAGGAGAAGAGATAAAGCAAATATGATGAGGAACGTGCAATGCTTCCTACTACTGCTTCCTCTACTCTCTCATCTCTGTCTGTTCGTCTCTCTCCTCTCTTCTCCATGCTTTTACTCACACCACCAGTGGGTCTAATCTACAGTTCATCTCCATCATTCTGAAAATCGTCTGCCAAGCCGGGTGACTCGAAAGAGAAGAGAAAGAGCAACTGTGGATAGTATATCGTCTTTAATACAATAATACTCTAATAATATATATGATCACGTATTACTAACTTGAGATCATATAAGATCGTAACTATGATACACACTTAAAACTAATATATCCTTATATTGTGATAAATATAATATATTTACCAATGATATATTGATATATAAATGATGAATTACGCCGAGAAATATTATAGCATGTTAATATAAAGTTATAAATATAATACCTATCATATATATATTATAAGACAAGGATGAGGACGGACTTGCAGTGGAAAAACTTATGAGATAGGAGGGCTGGCAAGTATAAGTATAAGGAATCTATTAAAAACTCACATATGTAAAAGAATAGTAAGTAAATGTAGTTTAATATATATGTATAAGAATATTATCTTGACTAGAAACATTATACATACATATAATATGTATATCAGCTATATATATAAACTTCTTTATATAATATATATATTATACTTCTTACTACTAATTAATTAATTGTAATAAATAATTAATAATAGATATATATATATATTATATATTATATATATATATATATAATTATATATATACATAATAATATATATATATATATCTAAATGGGTAAATAATATATATATTAATACATATATATATATAGTAAATAAAAGGAAATAATAAAATATAATATAGTATATAATATAATATAATATTTATATATATATAATATATATATAATAAAAGGAATCTTTGGTCATCAGATTTGGGTTGGGGTACGGAATCGGAAATCGGGGCTATAGGGTTTGAAGGTTTCAGAAACTAGAAATAAACTTTATTCTACTTCAATGTTAACATAATAAATTTATTAAAAATATCTTACATCTCATCATCAGCAGCATTCATATAAAATTTATTATTTTTATTCTAAAATTAAATAATTTATTTCATATATACACATTAAATTCAACACTCCCAAAAAAAAAAAAAAAAAAATAAAAAAAGGGACACGGCCATATTTCCAACCGAAGCATAAGAATGAACGTGATTTATAATAATGCTTTATATTATAATACCTATGATATATATACTAATAATAATAATTATAAAGTAATAAAAAGTATCCTAAAAATATAACATAGTTATTAATATATATATTGATTATATGTATACTATATAAGTGGGATATATATAAAATATCATAGCTATCAATCCTATGATAATAAATATACTATGATTTTGTGTGTTGTGTGTCGCTGTGGTTTTAATATTGTACAGGAAGACATTGACAACAAGAAACTAGGCAACTCGTATTCAGACTTGAATACAATTTATATGAAGTATAATCTCCAGTTGTTATAATATAATCTCCCCAACGCCAGCACACAAGTGGGGCAAGATGTACTCGCAGAGAATTACATTTTAGATTCATGAATTTCGGCAAAGACAGTTCTTAGTTCCTTGCCATATCTTCCTACTCTATTATGAATTAGTTAAAAACTAAAATAAATGGCTTGCGAGGTCTTAGGATTTATTGTCCTCTCTAGGCCCTGATTTACACAAAATACCTAGATAGCGGAGCACACCAATAGTGTGTTTACCTGATATAGTGTATAGGTATCTGATGGAAAATATTGTAGCACGCAAACAATATTGCCTTGTTCTCCAAGTGGGACATTACTATTTTCAGATATCTATTTCACTTGATTAAACCTATTAATACGGATCTCTTCCTCTAGTTGATGGTAACTATATCAAATTTAGGTTAAGGAAATATTTCTTTTGTTCTCACCTAAATCTTGACAAAAATTTGTTATATATTATTTACCGGTGTCCATCTATCCTATTACCGGCACTGGGAACTGTTTGATAATTTGGAGAGGGTGCGCAGGATTCAGGCCCGGAAAGGACACATAAACCGAACGAGACGATATAGTCTCCCACGTAATATAAGATAGGAATCAGATCCCTAAGAAAGTAAAATAAAGGAAACCAATAAATATATAGAATATTCACAATGGTGGTTATGTATAATAAAAAGCCGATGTTGCAAATATATAAATATATGATTATTATTAAATAATATTAACCGTAAAAGGTAAAAGACTTATTGATAGTACTCTCTTTATTATTTATTTATGGCGTAAGATTAAATAAATAAATAGTATTTATATATATAATTCATTTTAATTTAGCATAAGGGTTTGGTCCAAGACGCCAAAGTAAATTATCTCTAAAGTTACTATTAATTTTTTTAATTCGTTAAATTAAAAAAAAATTTAACGACGTTAATCATTAAAGGCGGTTTATCGGGGGTAAATGTGTATGTCAGCTTGAGGAAAGGGTTGTAACGTTAGATCGTTAACGTTCTACCGGTAAGTTGGACAATTTTGTAGAATAGTATAATCACTATTTTGTATAATTTCTTTTTCATTTATATATAGGCACATTGATACCGCCTACAATATTAATTAGAGTATTAATAGCTTTATCTATGCCATATACTATAATTAGTTGGTGAGGATTGTGAAACCATATCTAAAGGTTTTGTGTGATTTTTCATTTGTCACTTTAATGGTGCCGGGAAAAATAGAACACTATTCTCAAAGTCATGTTATTAGAGAGAATCCTTTAATTAAGTTACTCAAATAGCTCCGGGGGTGTCCCGGGGTAAAAGAAATGGTTTCCTCAGTTTCAATTTGCTTATTATAACAACATAATATACAATATCCATATCATATCATAAATTCAAAGTGAAGAGTAAGTTGCATAATTTCGAATATTGCACTTGCGCCAGAAGTGAGTTATCCTTGATAGGCGCATGCGCGCATTCAGATGTAGGCTTCTCTAGTGCGTGCGCCACATTAACTGACAATGCGAGTCTTTAGCATAGCCTTCCTTGAGGGTCCATACAATTTATGCCTAAGTATGAAATCTGTAATTACGATTAAAGCCGTGCTTATCGTTACGGTTCAATGTGACGCCTTCCCATGTGACAAACAAATATTCTCGCCGATGGTATAGGCATTTTGCAACTAAATGGATGTCTTTGTAAGGCAAAAGTACAGGACGCCCAAAGGTGACTTGTACTGGATTTTTGGACAGTATACAGGGACCGTCGTGTTCCTTCATAGTCCCTAAGAAATCCGTTGTAGAGCAAAGTCACTGAACTGATAGGTGCCATAAAAACGACGGTTGTGGAAGGAGTGTTTAAAAAGGAAAACAGTTTACACATGCGTGCATAACCTAGTTGCCAGGTTTGATACATGCTTATTAAAGAGAGCCGACGTATTTTGAGCTTCTATACGGTTTACCTTTTGGCCTTGTGCAGTGATAGGTCGACACGATGAGCCTTCTAGATCGTGTAGTGTTTAGCATGAGCCCACCTTTCTCCAGGGGTAAGTGACAATGCCCATAATGTCGTACTGGTGTCTGAAATTTCGCATGAACTTTGTAGAACACGAACGTGATTGCCCCAAAGGTTAACTTTTCTGCGCCATATCCCGACGCCAGGTCTACGGACCTTTCTTTTTTCGCAAGAACAAACTCTCGTGAACAAATGGGGTAGCTACTATCTCGAATATGTTAACAAATTAGCCCACAAATGTTCTTTCCCACAATTATTAGGGATGAAGCGGTAAATCTTTAATACGGATGCAAGTGAAGCCCCTCCACATTGGAGTCAAATGTGCGAGCGTGGTTGAACGACTTACTCCAAGATCGTTGGGTTGGTCATAATGGTCCAGACGTGACAGACTCTATATATCGGCCCCACCCCGGTCCCGGACTTAACGCCATGCCGATTCTTCCCTTAAGGGCTGCCCAATTTATTACGTCAGAGTTTGAAACGCAGAAATTGAAACATGACCGTTCTCCATTACTCCCGGAATTGTTAAGCACGTTGGGAGGAAATTGGATTAATCGGCTGAATGTTATACCCCTATACCGAAGGGGAGGCACTATTTAGAAACTAGGTAGAGAAGAACTCTGTTCGAATGACCTTACACTTATGGAGATGTATGATATGCTGTTTGATATTGTATAAATTACGGAGTTATATGTAAAGCATGCTAGAAACTAGGGACATTCCTTTTTAAGGAACAACCCGGTAAGTAATAATTTTATGTAAAATAATAGGATATGTCAACTTGTGCCTGTAATACAAATATGTATATATTTTTTTTATTAAATGCAAAGAAGTCTGGGCCAAATTTCTTATATCATTGTGCAAATAGACGTGCGCCGCATGCTAAGTATCAGAGTAACAACGAAAGAAGTTTAATGACTCATTAAACGGGCAACAATCACTATCTTTTTTTTCTTCAGCGACCAATAAGAATATGAGAAATAAACACAAGAAGAAAACAGTCAACACATTTCTAAATGGGAATTCTCGACGCTTTAAGCATGGACACCTTCTTATTAAATGAAGCACTTTTACTCCTTCGTTTGATGATAAAATAAGTTTGATTATCAACTAAATCGCTTCAGAAAGTATACATATGATAAAGTCTGTATCCGTAAATATTTTATAAAAATTCTCCGTTAAAATTAATTTAAAAGATGTATGTAATAGTTGGGAATAGAATTTTAACACGTCGTTTAGTCCGTTACTTCTTTTTTCGAAAATTAACAGAAAAGCTCGTTAAAAGTTAATCGAATAAAAGATTAACCGTGTTAAATTAACTAACGCTTTAGTCAATGCTCAACCTATGTATATATTGGATAGTCCCAGTTTATATTCGTAGGGAAATCATAAAGTATATAAACTATAATTACAGAGCATTTCCTACATGATATAATATATGTAGATATATAATAATCAGATATTTAGCTTTACATATATCTTGTGTATTAAATTAGAGATAATATGAGACATATATTAATATGGCTATAGTAATATATATATATATATGAGTATTATATATATATATATAAATGGGTAAATGTGTGTGCGGCAGATGTAGGTAATAGATAGATAGCATTTCTAAACTCTCTGTCATACCCGATAATTTA
>JABUQX010060500.1:17500-32500 GCA_015478945.1 Trachelipus rathkii
ATATATATATATATATTTATAATATATATATATATATATATATTATATATAATATATATATATATTATAATATATTTATATATATATATATATTATATTTTTTTTTAAAGGGCATATTAAATAAATTACAAATCGTTAAATTATTAAAAAATTAAACTATAAATTTATGAACTATCGGTAAAAAATGGGTCTACATTTGTATAAAAAAAAAAATCTGGTTATTTAGAGTTTCTCTAACAAATCCAACAAAACTTAACCTAATTTAACTTAACTTAGCCTAACTTAAGTTAAGTTAAGGTAATTAACTTAACCTAACTTAACTTTTAACCTAACTTAACTTAGCCTAACCTAACCTAACCTAACTTAACTTATCCTAGCTTAACTTAACTTAACTTAACCTAAGTTAAGTTTTAAGTTACCGTAAGTTAAGTTAACGCAACTAAGTTAAATTAACGTAAGTTAAGTTAACGTAAGTTAAGTTAACGTAGCTAAGTTAAATTAACGCAAGTTAAGTTAAGTTAACGTAAGTTAAGTTAAAGTAAGTTAAGTTAAGTTAGCGTAAGTTAAGTTAACGTAAGGTAAAGTAAGTTAAGTTAAACTAACGTAAGTTAAGTTAGGTTAAGTTAAACTAACGTAAGTTAAGTTAAGATAACGTAAGTTAAGTTAAGTTAAGATAACGTAAGACGTAAGTTAAGTTAAGTTAACATAAGTTGGTAAGTTAACGTAAGCTTTAAGTTAACGTAAGTTAAGTTAACGGAAGCTAAGTTAAATTAATGTAAGTTAAGTTACGTTAACGTAAGTTAAGTTAACGTAAGTTAAGTTAAAGTAAGTTAAGTTAAGTTAACGTAAGGTAACTTTAGTTAATGTAAGTTGTTAAGTTAACGTAAGTTAAGTTAAGTTCACGTAAGTTGTTTAGTTAAGTTAACGTAAGTTGTTAGTAAGTTAAGTTAAGATAACGTAAGTTAAGTTAACGTAAGTTAAGTGAAGTTAACGTAAGTTAAGTTAACGTAAGTTAAGTTAACGTAAGTTAAGTTAAGTTAAAGTAAGTTAACGTAAATTAAGTTAACGTAAGGTAAGTTAAGTTAACATTAGCTAAGTAGTTTAGTTAACGTAAGTTGTTAAGTTAACGTAATTTACAGTTAAGCTTTCGTAAGTTGGTAAGTTAAGTTAACGTAGTCAGAGTTTAATGTAAGTTAATTGTTAATCGTAAGTTAAGTTAACGTTAACTGCGGCCTGTACAGGAATTTCTTTTGATGTTGTTGTCGACCCTTTTTCCTTGTCGACCATTTGTGCTAGTCCCCGGGTCTACTCACTTAAACATGACCCTCGATTTTCAATGAAACTTTCAATGAATGTTTGAAATGAGCCTTAAGGCGGTCCACACTCGTCGAACTCTTTGTCAAACACCCCAATGTGGTGTATGGGTGCATTTTGTGCAAGCTTTAACTCATTTGCTTGGTTTTGCCAAATACATAAATGCTTTTCCAAAGAGGATTGGAAAAGATTTGGTGTATTTGGCAAATGCAAGCAAATAAACGAAAGCTTTTGCCCAAAAAGCGACCGATACAGGCAGGGGTTGAATGTGTGTAGAAGTCATTGGCTTATGATGAAGAAATACAAGATGCAAATACGTCAAAGATTCAAGGGTTGTGACTAAACCCCGCATTGTGTGATTTACGCGTTATGATTTAAGGGGACTGCTTTATTATTGCTTCGGGCTGAGCGGAATTACAAACCCTAAACATGAACATAAAATTCGGAAGTTTCAGCCGATTTTGACCCAATAAACACCAAACTGTAGCTTTTCTTGACGTCTAAATCAGTCCGTTTTTCGACGTTTTTTGTTTTCTGTCTGCAGTCATTGTTTTGGTATTTTTAAATTTTAAAAATATATGTTTTTGACATTTGTCGAAGCTCCTCTACAATTTTTTCGAATAGGACTTCAGCTTGAAATATTACAAAGGATTGGATTAATGATCTAAAAAGTATTGAGTGGAATTTGATTACTTGACTCCCATATGTAACATCGGTCGATTTTCAAAACCTGCTATTTTGGGTTTTCAAATTAAAAAATGGGATATTTTTTTTCTGTTTATGCCGATCGCGCAGGAAAAATTTTTTCAAGGACATTTGAGTCGGGAGGATGATCTACAATTTTTATTTAGATAAACTTTTTTGTGTATATGCAGTAAGTTAGGATTTTGTTTCTTGAACAAATTTTAAACAAATAAATTTAAAATATTGGAAACCTTTCCTTTTAGGTATACAAACGAAATAGAAGGAAACCCTGAAATAGTTGAACGTGAATCGGATGAAGTAGAAAAAAATATATCAATATTTTTCACTTTTTTAAAATGTTAATGTATGAAATTTTGTTAATTGTCATTATGCTATAAAATGAAAACAACTGAAATCGAATAAGAACATATGAGGTTTTTTACACTTTATTATCCTGTGTACAATCCGCTCCTGGGGTTTGGTCCGATCCTCCCGACCTCACCCTAATATATATATAATATTATATATATATATATTTTATATATATTATATATATATATTATATATATATACGTACAATCTAGATCTACCTTTTACATTATATATATATCTGGGAGAAAGTCTAGTTATGGACCTTTTGAACGGTACTCGTTAGCCCCCCAAAAAAAATAGTACAGGGAATCTTTATGGACCATAAATAGACTTATCTATATAGGGATTGATGATTCAAATAATACTATAGGACCTGTGACGTTTTACGACACTCCGTCAGTTTCAAATTTTTTTTAAACTAAAGGAATACCCACGGGTAAACCGCAAAGATCGCAGGAGTCGGGGTCTCTCGCCTTTCGGGGAACTACGGGGTTGGACATTTCCCCCCCTCCGGGGAGGGTCTCCGGAACCCCCGCTCTTTGGTATTTGGGTGTTGCGGGGGTTCCTCCACCTCTCCCTTACAGGGGTATGGAAATCGTCCTCCCTTCTGTCCCGTCGGCTCGAGCCCCTATTTTGCCGTGTAATACCTTACAAATAATATATATATATAATATATATATTATATATATATATATAATATATATATATATATATATATATATATATATATATATATATATATATATATATATATATATATATATATATTTTTTTATATATATAAATATTTAGAATTTGTATATATATCTCACTTTTATTAAATTTTCTAAATATCAGTAAATTTTCGTTTTTATAAATAAATAAATCATATATACTATATATATATATATATATATATATATATATATATAATGGACAAAGTCTACCTACGCTAATAATTTTATATCATTTTCATTTAATAAAACTGCATTTTTGAGACTAAAACGAAACACACCCTAACGAACCAAGTTTAAAGTTACAACTGAAAAAAAATATGAGTCTACATTGGGTAAAAAGTCTAAAAATTCCTCCGCATCATAAAGTAAAAACTATGCATATTGTAATTTTTTTTTGAATTATAACTTCAAAATATAATTTCCCTATGATTTTATTATTATATTTTATATGGTATGCAAATATAAAATAATAAGTTTATAAATTAAAAATTTACTGTTAAGAGATCAAAAGGTCAATAGGTAGACTTTGTCCTATATATATATTATATAGTATATATATATATATATATATATATATATATATATATATATATATATATATATATATATACTATACTATAGTATATACAGTAATATATATATATATATATATGAAACTTATACAAAATTGATTGAAATGGACTCTAATGAAGAAAAACGTAAAAATAGCCTTGAGAAAGTGAACATAAATACAGCCGAATTCGCAAATATTTTTTGACAGTCAAATCATTTTACAGCTGCAAGATGCATTCTTTAATGTAGGCTTATTGGCGTTAAAAAAAATTTATTTTTTATTTTACACTACTCGCGGTATATTGAACGTACGACGTGTATTGGCCGAACTTCCTTTAGACCAATGATCGTGTGTCCGCCCAAATGCATTGGTAACTTCAAAACTGATTTTTTGGTCTGTCAAATTGTAAACTTCGAGGGACTTCATAACTCATGGCAAGTTTCCGAAAATCGAGGTGTCCATGTAATTATGTAATTGAGTAGATCCTTTACTTTCGATATTTTTTTAGCCGATAATTCTGATTATAGTGTAATTTTTTTAATAATTTAACGATTTGTATTATTAATATCTTAAATATATAGTATAATATTATAATATATATTATTATTATATATATAATATATATATATATATATATATATAATATATATATTATATATAATATATATATATATATATATATATATATATATATATATAAAAAAAATTTTTTTGATTCCATAAAAGGTCGATTAAGACTCGTAGATTAATTCCAATTTATTTTGCGGGGTCACAGGACTCTTTTCGCAGTGACTCAAACTAAACACCAAAAACCTACAAAGGTTGATAAATATAATTAAAAATAATATTACATTAAATTAATCATTACTAAATAGATATCTCTATTTAGGTGTTAAATCAGAACATTTAAATACTCATTTGCTTATGTTAAATCAAAACATTTAAATACTCTTTTGCTTGTGTTAAATCAGAACATTTAAATACTCTTTTGGTTTTGTGCTTTTGACTTGCGCACAAATAAACTTTATCTTGAAAGCTTTTGTTTATAACATTTAAATTATTTTATACTTTATGTGGCTTTCTTGGATAATTAGAATATGCATTTGTCATGAATACCTTAATTTTCATTTATTAATAAAAATATAAAACATAGAGCTTTTTACCTCCCCAGTTTTCGTCCCTCGAAGTTAGATATAAGCGAGAGTGTTTCGTCTCTCTAAATCGTTTCGAACGAAAAACATTCCATCACGTAGAATAAAAGGAGTAAAGAGTAACTGTATAATTTTTGTGTATTTTAGGCTATCCATATATATATATATAGTAATATATATATTATAATATATAATATATATATTATATATATATATATGTATATATAGTATATATATATATATAGATAATAAAAAATATATATATATATATTCGTATATGCATATTAATATATAAGTATATATATACATGGAAAGCATATATATATATCTTATAATATATATATTTATAATAGCCCATATATGTATATTATATATATATTAAAGATATCTGAATATATATACATAAAAAGGGTATTTATTAATATCCTTTTTCTTGTTAGTTTGATCACAAAGCAAGATAACATTAGTCTTTTCTTATTTTTCTGACTTAGCTAAAAACTTTCACTCAAAGCAGTAGAAGGGTATATATTATGTATATATATAAATATATATATATATATAATATATATATATATATTATATATAATATATATATATATATATATATATATATATAATATATTCAATGATATAATACTATATATATATATATACTATATATATAGTTATATATATATATATATATATATATATTATATAATGATATATATATATATATATATATATACGTTATATGCGTAAGTACACTATCAACGCCACTTTTATTTCACTTATCAACTTTCAGAACTTGCTGCTATTACAACGCCAGAACGACTAGCTTCTCTTAAGGAAAGGAAGAGGCGGGTGCCGAGGTAAAGGCGGAAATATGAATACAAACTGAAACATGTAATTTTAATTCAGTTTGGATAGCAAAGTGAGGTGTTGATACGTGCTATTTATTCCAATTTACAAAACGTTTTTGGTCGACTTTTGGAGGAGCAATTGCGTTTGATTTAGACAAAATCATAGTTTATAATATACTTATATATATATATTATATATATATATATATATATATATATATATATATATATATATATATATATATATATATATATATATATATATATATATATATATATATCTTTATTCCGATAAAGGACCCCCCTTTTATGAAGGAGTCTTTACCTTAAAGACTGTTTTCAATTGGAATAAGTCACGTGAGCTTCAGCAGAAGTGATGGCTCGAGTATTTGGAAGAGGCATAGGAGGTCGAGGCAGAATGGATAGCCTCTGAGCTTCAGTTGGAGACGGGACAGAGATCTAATCTGAACCGCGCTATCCTGAGGTGCATCTTCAGGTGCTAGTTGTATTCGAACATTAGATGTTGGGATTGCCTGAAGTGGGATGCTTTCAGCTGGATTCGATACCTCTGGTATGCACTTCCTACAAAGGTATATTCTCTTGGATCAAACAAAGTACGCGATGACAAGAACCGCGAGGAAGAAGATAGTTCCTGAGGTTCCTCCTCCGATGTATGGGATGAATTTAATTTGCGGAAAATACGGGGTGAAAGGATGCATCGATTGATTTAACTGATCTAGTCTTTGGTTCCAATGGATTTCCTTCAGAGCTTGAAACTTAGGAAATAGAACAGAGGAGATGTTAGGTAAGCAACATCCGATAGGAAGTTGAACAGAACATGATCAGAGTGAGATCAAGGAAGAGAGTGTTATGTTCTTTTCTAAATGGATGGGATTTTTGAATTGAAATTTAGAAGAAATAAATGCACATCCATGAGGAATAGTAAAGACATAGTCATACACATGCTGTATGGAGTTGGGTTTCTCACATGCGATTGAAGCCCTAGTTTTTCTGAAAAAGAAATAAGAGTGAAGTGTCCTAGAGTGACAGTATAGGGTTCTACAGGTTTGTACTCTGCGATAGGGCAGTGTGAAAAATCATTGGTAAAATTTAGGATGAGTGCTAACAAACAAGACTGATCATCAATAGAAGCTAATACTTGGAATTGGGGGCAAACTGCTAGTTGACCTAAGTGTCGACAAAGATGATGTGCCGATTCTTTTAGATAGGTGTATTTCCTTTGACCATAATTCACGAAAAAATAATTGTTTGGGTCATTGTACATAACTCGAACGAGAGATTGATTTAAAGGAAGATGGGTAGGAAAAGGTATAAGTTTATAAGAAGTGAATTTCTCCACTGAGATAAAAAGGATTAAGAGTAATTATTCGTAAAAGGGCTAAGCGCAGATTGAATAGTCCAAGAATAAGTCAATGAAGGATTGTAAGGTTATTTTGTCTCCTAGGGGTGATAGACGTGTGCAGTTGGTTTCTTTTGTTCATTTCTAAGAATGAAAGGTAAGAGGAATATTGGAGAGTAAAGTTGGGAGTTAGTAATTTTGTTTTTAGCGAGTTGAAGTGAGGTTATCACCAATTGGTGAATATTGTGTATACTGGTTATAGCTTGTTCGATTAAATTTACTAATGCCCTGATACTTCCCAATTGATTTATGATGTTATGCGTAGCGCTTAGACTTGTTTGGAATTCTATTAACTTTCGTAAGCTATCCCTAAAATTTATTAAAGTGCGAGTGTTTGCCTTTAATTGCTCTTTCAGTTCGGTGATGAGTAGATTTGATGTAGAAGCGTAGTTTCCTAAGATGTTTAATTTTCTTCCTAAGGAGCTTTACTTGCTTATCTGTAGCCGTACCAAAAAGATGTTGAGGACGTCTCCTCCGAACTCAAAAGCGGCTTGTTTCTTTTTTGATCGTGCTGAGATCCAAGGTAACCTCACTTACTTCATTTAATTCTTGGGCTAGAACTTGTTAACTTCGAATGTCATTAGTTTTATAAATTCCCATTGGTGACCCTTTGTGCGATTGAAAACTTCAGAATGTGGCTTCGAACGTTGGTAAGAATGAATCTTTGATGTTGTTTACTAGCTTGGTTGTTTTGATGACGGTTTCTTTTACGTCTGAGGGACATTCTAATGAAACGATTAGATCTAAATATCCTTCTATAAAACTTACTTCACCGGTGCGATATAAAACCAAACCAGGCAGAATCTTTGTTTCTTCGTTTTCTTTCACTATGATACTTTGACATGTCGTTAGGATGGTGAGTAGAAACAAGATTAGTTTTCTGAATTTCATTTCTGAAATATTTTAATTATATTAAAATACTTTATACTTTTCTAACATTTTATAATATTAAGGTCGCCTAATCATACTTGATAACTACTTGATAAATGGTTAGTTAAAACAAAGCAATGCTAACTTAATTATAATAAATGATTTCTTAAGTATAAGTGGGTTAGTTAACTTTTCTAAACTAAGTGGTGTCTTAATCATAGATTGGTTAATTAACTTTTTTAAACTAAGTGATTTCTTAATTATAGATTGGTTAGTTAAATTCTTACATTTAAATGCTATTTACTATAGAATATTCTTTCTTAATTTCTAATTAGTAGATTACTTACTTACTTACTTATTTTAAATTTCTCTTAACGTTATTAAATTTCTTACTTACTTACTTATTCTAAGTTTCTTATTATTTTTTTTTCTTTTTTAGGAAAATTTCCATTTCTTTTTTCTAGTATTTTTTGTTTAAAAAATCGCGCTGTCCCCCCCTCTGGAGTGAAACGTATTCTTTAAAATTTTTGTAGCATAAAAAAAATAAGCAGAAATATAAATGATGAATAATTTTAATCTAATGTGACTGTGTAAGTCAAGATAAAACTAACATAATTCTAACATTTCTAATCCAGGCTAAGGAACTTAAGCTAAAACGATCGTTGATTCCTAATCCATCTAAAAAAAATTTTTTCTAATCCGACTAATATTTTTAAATACTAGGTGACAAAAAGGTACACTAATGTATGCAAAATGTATGTCCCATATTGTCTTAAAATTAAGTATCCATTAAATTAGAAGTCATCTTCAATCTTGAAGTCTAATCCCAAACTAATGTATTAAACTATGACGATTCTTTTTAATCTAATCCAAACTAATAAATGAACAGATGCGAGTGCTTATGTTGTTCAATTTTTCTTAAAATCTAAAGTATCTTCTTAAAAATTAAGTGTAATCTTCGGAATTTGAAGAATATTTCCTTAAATCTATAAATAGATTCAAACAGACTCTCCCTAAATTTACAAAAATATACAGAAATTGATATAATTAATAGCCGGGAGGCAATAGTAAGTCTTACCACCCTTTTACTAATTGGTATTCAGATCCAATTAACAGGCGGAGGTTGGAACAGAAGTCCTTCGCTATAGTCTTCGTGTTGTCACTTGCCTGCTGCTTGTTGTAAAGCCTGTCTCTTATCCTCTGTTTTTGACTTCTGTAATTCTTGGAGTGAATCTCTGGACCAGAAACAAATTTGTGGGGTCCCTTAAGACGGTCTTGTTTTCTCTGTCAGTATCTGATGATTCCCTTGGTGGGATCCTACAACAGTGGGGATTTGATAGTGGCCATCTCTTTCAGGGATATCGGGAGATTTCTCTGGGGAAGGAATTCTTGGAGGGGATCCGCCGTAGGCTCCGTATATTTCACCTTCGTTTGCGGGTGGCTCCTGTAAAATTTCTCTAACCGGGGTATCTACTGAAATCTCTTGCTGTATGGGTGACAAGGATGGTCTAAACTCTCTTCTTTGACCCGAGGGGTGAGAGGGTGTTCTTATGAAGTCATTTCTAGGAGTGGAACAGATGAATTCTTTGTCAACACGTGCTCTTCCTGCGACTACATCGCTATATCTTCTTCTTTCTCCAACTTCGTCGTTCTGTCTCTTTTGTTCTACCACTTCATCGCTACATCTTCTGGTTTCCACCGGGATAGGTTCTTTTATGGGGGCTTGATAGCTTTCCCAATAATTTCTAGTCTGCGTTGACTGTGGTGGAGGAGCTGTCAGCGAATTGTATTCGAACTGAGTTGACGACTGTGGGGGATCTGGAAGAAGGTCGTGTTCACACTGGGTTGTTTGTGGTGGAGGAGTTGGGAAACAATAACGGGAAGATGACGGTTCGGGTGGAGGAGAATGGTCTTCTGCATCATCCTCTACTTCTGAACCAGTTTCTGAATCACTTTCGGGTGCATTCTCATCCTTCTTGGCTTCATCACCTTCCTTGGAGCTTAACATTTCTTTCACCTCGTGAGGATTCCAAACTTCATCGTTTGTAAAGTCGAACCGTGTATCTGCGAACTTTTCTGCGGCAACTACCTTGGCGTTGTCCACATGGACTGGGAAAGTCTTACCTGAACTCAAGCAAATTACCATCAATTTGTTTGGCCCTCTCAAACATCGGACAATATATGGCCCTTCAAACTTGGGACATAGTTTTGAACTATGATGAGGCTTCTTGACTGCTCGGATGAAAACGTAGTCTCCGATATTGAATTCTCTTCGCTTTGCTTTCTTCTTATTGTTGTTGCCTCCAACGTTTTAGTTGTTTCTTCCTCCAACCTTTTTCTCTTGCCAACCTCTTATGTTATCGATTCTTTCTATCAGCACATCCACCTCGTCTGAAATGAACCTCATTTTCTCTGGCTTATTTACAAAGGGAGAAACATAATCGGGCATTTCGTAAGGAACTCTTTTTATGTAGCCGTGCAAGAGGAAATGTGGGGAGGAACCGATAGATCGATTATAAGCGGAATTTATCGCGATTTGGGCGAAACTCAGATATTTATCCCAATCTTTGTGGTTGTCATTGACATAGTGTCGTAGGAAAGACTCAATATCAGCATTGATTCTTTCCACAACTCCGTTCTGGGATGCTTTGTAAGGCAAAATCTCTACCTTTTTTATTCTCCAGGCCCTGCACAAGTCCTTAAACACCTGGCTTGTGAACTCTTGGGCATTGTCGGACACAAGAAGTTGGGGAGCACTGTGTCTACATATGACCCTTTCTTGCAGTGCTCGGGCAAATTCTTTACTTGTCCTAGTTTTACAAGGCACTAGTTCAACGTAACGCGTCAAAACATCACGGAATACTAGTATATATTTGGCTCCTGACTCGGTACAAGTGGGGAGTTTTCCAATACTGTCGACATGGACGCGTGAAAAGGGTGTGTAGGGCAAAGGCCATCTGTTTATCTCTGCTGTTGGAGGCTTGCGACCTTTTACTCTAGCACATGATACACATTGGTTACAATATTCTTTCACCAATTTTGCTAAGTGGGGAAAAGCGTACTTTTCCTTCACTCTCTTTTCTGTCCTTACAGGCCCTTCATGTCCGCTGCCCAGCGAGGCATGGCATTGGTCTATCACCGTGTAGATCATACTGTCTGAGACCTGTATGACATAGGGTTCGCTTTGTGTGGCGTAGTATAAAACACCTTTAATAAGAATGTGTGGATAGGTTTTTGGGTTTTCTTTAACCCATTTTACCAGTTTACCTAACCTTGGACATTTTTCTTGTTCTTTTATGAAGGTTTTCCGGCTCAGAACAAAGTCTGTTCGAGGTAAATCACCCCTGTTTTCTAACACAGCTTTCATTACAAAAACGTTAGGTGCTGGGTGTCTACTCAAATAATCCGGCGGGATATTTGTTTTACCTTTTTTATAGATAATAGTGGGGGAGAAGCTGTTTACGAATAGATTCCATCTTGCTAGCCTTCCAGTTTGCTGCTTATTGCGGAAGATGAAACAAAGGGGTTGATTATCAGTGATAATGGTGACCTTATAGCCAAAGACCGTGTTTTTGAACTTCTGCAAGCAAATCACTACGGCCAGGCACTCCTTCTCTATCGTATCGTAATTCTTCTCACTTCCTCTGAGTACTCGGGAGACGAAGGAAAGGGGTTTCTCTTTCCCGTCGTCTGTAAGCTGGTACAACGCTCCCCCTATTCCGTAATCGCACGCGTCTGTATTCACGAAGAGATTCCTTGCTTGTAAATCCGGAATGTGACTGTGGTTTGACTACCAACTTACTTTCAAATAGTGTCAAATGCTTTTTGGTTGTTTTTCGTCCATACAAAGGGGACATTCTTCTTTATTAGATCATACAGTGGTTGTGCAACGACTGCGAAATTGTCTATTAAAAAACGGAAGTACGAGAAGAAACCAAGGACACTCTGTGTCTCTTTGACATTTGTCGGAGGGATGAAACTTTTCATTGTTTCGACTTTCGCAGGATCAGGACTGATTCCATCTCTACCTATCTTAAACTAGGTACAAAACTGATGACTGTAGGAAGCTACACTTGGACAGTTTTACCTAAATTGTTTTCTCTAAAAGCAGTAAGTACTTTTCTCAAATTTCGAAGTGTTCGGGACGTTCTTACCTAGCACTAGTAACGTCATCAAGATAAGACTTGTCGCTACGGGCCCTAAAAAGGTGGTTTAAACGCAATTATCAATTGGCCGCGCGCCATCACGCTAGGTGGCGTTCTTTAATGGGCCGAACATGAGGCGACGTGGGGCAAAAGAGGCCTTTTCTTGGTCCTAAATGCCAATTAACTTATGTGTCTGCTTCCTCCCTATTTCTAGGGCATTGTACGCATCCAGGAGATCTATCTGAGGTGAAAATCAGCAATTGCCCCGCTAGGGAGGTAAATATCTCCTCAATGGATGGAAGAGGGAAGACGTCTTGAATGCTGTAAGAATTGAGGTAGCGGTAAGTCAACGCACACTCATGGCTTTGAACTGTTCTTTTTTGCCACTACTAGTAAATGGTGAAGAATGTGGGCTGTAACAAGCCTTGATATATCCCTTTTCCAACGCTGCATCTGTAAAATCATCGATATCTTGCAAGTACCTATGAGGTAGCCTATATTGCTTACGAAAGATGACTTTAGGGGCATCAGGGAGTAGTTCAATTTTAAATTTCTGAAGTGGACAGACCGGGACAGCATCGTCGTCGAGTGCTAGTACATCATGAAACTCCATCAAAAGGTTCAGTAGATCTTCCAAGTATTCTGGTTTCCTAGTACGACTATTCTCACATCTTCTTTGAAACATCTCGCTCGAAATTTCCGGTACACCTGGCCCCTTACTCTGTCTATCATAGAAAGACCATTTGGAGCATGTGGTTACATTGACTGACACCACACGGCTTGTGTCCGCTTAATGTCTGGGCTTTCTTCAGCTGATTTGCTAATTATTGGTGATAACTGTTACCTAGATTAATCCGCTTTTTTCGAAAATGAGAATTGTTGGTCACTTCAAAATTAATTATAGAGCACAATTTTGTTATTTCCTTACGGGCTGACTGTGTTTGCATATAAGTGGTCGCTGGAGAGAGCTGGGGTAATGATACAAGCTTACGCGCTCCAATTCAAAATCATCCTGAGTCTCAGGTCTAACCTTTATGTACCCATATGAGTTGCTTGGTAGTATAGTGTTTTCAATCACCCTCAAATCGATTACAATGTCTTCATCGATCATTAAATGTTCCTTTTGGTTAGGGTCAGGGTTCGTTGAAGCCTGTAAATTCTCCGATTGAATCGAACTTTCTTTTTTAGTAGAAGTGCGCTTATGTTTTGGCTTGGCTCCTCTGGGCTCAGGACTGTGAGGAGGAGAGGAGGCTAGGATTTCTTCCTCTTCTGGCAATGCAGAGCTTCCTTCACTTCCCTGAGGCGCGGATGGCCGATTGGGACTTCTTTTTCTTCCCTGAGGCGCGGATGGCCGATCGGGACTTCTTCTTCTTCCTTGAGGCGCGGATGGCCTATTTGGGTGCGTTACTGACAAAGTTGCTTCTTCTTCCTGTGGGAAATAACCGTTCGCAACGCGGTTGGGTTTGGCTGACATTGCTGCCTTCCTTTTCAGTGGAAGGGGACCGTTCGCAACATGTGCTGGGTCGACTGACAGGGTTGTCCGCCTTTCCTGTGGAAAATATTGGTTCGCAACTGGTTGTTCAGTTTGGTTTAAGTGTCTTAAAGTTCGATTAGAATCCCTAAAATGCTTAGAATATCTACAACTTTTTCCCCCCTTAGGCACTGATGGCTTGGGCGGATTTTTTCTGGGCAGAGGGGAGTCCTTTATTCGTCTAAGGCTCCCATCTGTGCGTTCTCTGACTAAGTAAATACCGTATTTGGCAAAGACTGGTATATCTACCTCTTTTTCCTCGTGGATAGACATTTTTGAAGAAAACATATTCAAAGTGATGGGTAAATTAGATAAAGAATGTTGTTCCCCAATATAATGGCCCAACTGGTTCTCCTGTACCTCGCTCACTGGAAAGTAAGTGGAGGTACAATATTTTCATGCATGCGGAGGTAAACTGCAGCTCCCCTCTATTAACTTAGTTGGGTTATGATCGCCCCCTCTGCAACCACCAGGTCGGTTTTTTCGGAGCGGTACTTTGAAGTTACCTTCTTTTTCTAAACTCTTTAACCGCTTGGGCGTTATTAGGGCAGATACTACTGTCCACAATTTAATATACTCATGCTGAGCCCTCCTTATCTCACCTATGTGAGGGAGTAAGAATGGAACCATTGCATAGAATGGGGTCCCATTTGGTATGGTTTTTTCAACACTTCCTGAAAAAATGTTTGGGCAATCTTTTTTATCTTTTATCTTTTCCTTTTTAAAATACCCACTTACATATCCTTTCTTAGTTTTTCTTTTTACTGTCTTCCAGCCTTTGCCACTTTCCGAAAATTTTCTCTTTCTGATCTTTCTTCGGAGAGGAAGGGCTCTCTATCTAGGGACTTATCTTCCTCTTCTTCTTCTTCTTCACTTAGGTCAGAGTCTCTTCGCTGGCCTTCTGCCACATAGACTCTAGTGTTCTTTTTTCCACTTGGGGGCCTATACTCTTCTCTTCTCTTGGAGAAGGTCCTGGGCCCTCGCTTCTCTGAAGCGAAACGCTCTGTTTTCTTGGCCTTTATTCCCTTCTCCATATCAACTCTACTATTGTAGGGAATGAACATTTGGTTCTCACCGTGAGTAGGTTTCCATGAAGGGGCGTCCCTGCACTTGGGGTTAGACCCACGTTTGTGATAAGATCGACATAGCCGGCAGTAGGGTAACTCCCAGCGACAGGCTCTCGTTGAATGCCCTACTACTTCACATGAAAAACAGACGTCGTGTTCTTTCAATTCTTGTTCGGTCACTCTAACGATTCCTCTGTCTTTTCGTGGGGTATTCTCTGACCTAGCTTCTTCTGTCTTCTTTCGGAAAGTATTAGTGGATCTTGCCTCCTCTGGTTGCCTCCGAGGAACATTATCTGGTCTCCTCTCTTCCCTATTCCTATCCTCATATCTTGGTT